>JAQGCM010000297.1:0-28925 GCA_034699705.1 Hymenaphorura dentifera | reverse complement strand
ACATGTCTGCCAAAACCGCCGACTGACTAGCTCCACCAAAAAAACTATGATTCCTTGAAATTGTAATGACTCCCAGAAGTCCAATGCAGTCCTTATCTCAATTTTTTCCGCATTTCCTTTCCCTTCAACAAGTCATGGAGTTTGTAGTTGTATAGTAATGTCGGTCTCAATCTGTCTTAGCGTATCTCAAGGAAAAACAGCCTTAAGTCTACATAAGTCGTATCGTAACTTTCACTCCAACCTCAAACCCTTTTGTTGGTCAGAGGCAAGACGACTCAAACGTGAAGCATGTTTCCTCGGAATCGTCCGTGCTGTTCTCTTATCTTAAACAGAAAAGAAACAGTACAGGAAGCCTGGTGGTTCTATAGAAGTGTAAACCTAAAATTGAATTTTCCACTGATCTATGTAAACTAGAGCAGTAGAAATTTCGCATACCCCGGAAGCAACCAGAAGATAGCGGCAGCTGAATATTTTTTTGCCTTTGCCAAAAAAATTCTGAAATCTAAAGAATTTTCACGCAAGAGTAATAGGATCCCATTCTGACCGCTATTCCAGTTGAATTCAGTTCCAAAAAAATACCCGGGTTTCCAGTTTCCATCAGAGTACTTACAGCTAAGAGTTGGAGCAAACACAAGAGAAATCCTCTCTCTCGCTCTGAAGAAAGTGGTGCTTTCTCTTTCTTGTGAATAAAACCATCTCTCATTCTAAATGCAGGAGCAGTCGCCGGTCAAGGTCCTTCCAAAATTTCTCTCTTTCTTTTCTTTGTTCTGCTCGTGCATCCACGACTTTTACTAACAGTTTGACTTTGGGTTGCACTGGCTCCTTTGAATTCTTTAGAACATAGAAAAATCGGCTTTCTCCCACAGAGACAGATTCGGCATCAGGCCACACGTATAAATCTTGGAAGGCCTATTGTCAAGTCATAGATAAATTTATAAAATTGAATTACAATGGAAACGAATTAGAACCAACACAATGGCCAAACCACCGTTGAGTACTATTTGATTAAACAAAAATAAATTCGAAGCAATTTTTTCTGAATTTATCTTCTGATAGGTTAGTAGTTCCTCTCAGTCCTCCAGAATTCAGATGAAAGAAAATGCGCATGTTTTGACATTGCTAACAAAACATTGCTCGAGAAAGCAAAGCAACAGAAAACTTGTTTTTGTATAGGTTTTGCAGACAAAAGTTGGAGGGCCGTAGGCTCACAATAAGATATTTCAGATGTTGCCAGCCAAATGAAATGAAATATGTTTCTCCAATGCAATGAAAGTTAAATCCACAAGCGATTTAATTTTGCTTGTTCGTCGAGTAGAATTGCATCCCGAATTTGCAAGTATATTATTAGTTCTCCCTTGAGGCATATAATTCATTGAACATTTATGTAGAAATGTCAGTTCCTAGTCTCTTTGATTACTGGATTTCCAATTGGTGGCTCTTCATCTACATATCCTGAAGTGTAGGTTCAGCCGTCGTTGAGGATAAGGATGACGCAAGCATTTTGTCAACCTTATCTGCATGAATGTAGGTTCTAAAAAAACTGAATGTCTGGCTGGTTGTATGCATTCCCAAGCGGAAATAGTATTGTGCTCTGTGCTTTTGTTTTCAGATCTATAACCGCCAACTGAATGGATTTTCTCCCGACTTCTATTCTTTGGAAAGACGGAGCCAGAGAGATCCATTTGAGGAAATAAAATCGAAGTCAAGATCAACCTTTGAAAGGAGACAGTGAAGCGTGCCAAGAATCCCAGAAATTTTAATGGCTCCCAGATGCCTATGCCAGAGCAAGCAATATTCAACTTCTCAGTTGTTGTAAAAGAAATATATAATCTGTTTCGCAAGTCCTTTCATGTTGTACGTGTCATGTCAATGTCCAGCCCAGATTTGGTCGTGTGATGTTTTGATTTCTATTGTGTACAGCTAGCGGGGATGTCCGGTGAGATTCACACGAATGGTGCTTGAGTTACAACTACAAGCACCAAACTCAGAAAAAATTGTTTTACGATATCAAAGATTTCTTCCAACAGCGAAAGGGTGGGGCGGCTGGCTGGAACTTTAGAAATGTAAGACTCACAACGACAAGAATAGATGCAGTTTGAACACCTTGCCATGCCTCACCAGTTGCGGTGCCATATTGTCACCAAATGCTAATGGAACCCGTGGAATCGGTGGTCGAAAGTTTCAATGAAACTCTCAAGTGAGATCCACGTTTAACTTCTTTGACAATTGGTTGAATTGTATTCATTCTAATCGGCAGGTTGGCCAATCTCTGAGTTGGAAAACAAAAGTGAAATACGGGCACGAAGTTCTAGTTTATAGGCAAAATTAAACCAGGAAATATTTTAGTTGGGTCGGCGCAGATGGCGGCTGCATTTCCAATCCCTGATCTTGACTCTGGAATAATATTTCATCCTAGAATTTCAATGTTTTAAATAACCTTCCAACTTCAGACAATAATTCTTGTAAACTTTTGCAAAATTGTCTAAATTATAAGGTTACATGTTACAGATCGAAATCCTCGCCTTGTTTACTGACATTATTGATTTGATTTAATATTTGAGTTAATGAACTGCTTATTCAAATTTGCGTATTTTGTTATAATATCTCTTCACAAATGAGATGGTCGGTACTCACGGTGCTGGTTGAAAAATGTCTAAGCTAGACGATGTTAAACCCTACGATATACTGTTTTTTACTGTTGGAATATGACATGTATGACACATTACGGAATAAACGGAAGATAATAAATTTTTCACATCAAATTTTGGAAGCCATATTATTAAACTTAGATTCATTGCGTAGAATATGTATCCCGAATTAGGAGTATTTAATCAGCAAATGCAACCTAGTAATACGTTTATATGTTCGTAGACACGGCACTGCCGTCACTACACTGGAATGCTCAAGCTAGAGAACGCTAATTCCTGAACAATCTCGAATTTCGAAATATTCCATCCTGTCGATCCTGTAGTTTTGGAATGTTGTAACAACCTGTAAGTACCGGTATAAAAGTTTCTTTAAATTACGATGAGTTACAAAATACACTCTGACTTCTGGAATAAATTTTGTAATGTTTCATAATATTTGGTAATTTTTAAACTTTTGCAGTTTGCTCGGAGCTTTCAGTCGTGATATTGTTCTCCTAGAAGTCGAAGGCCAAGGGCGAAGCGCAAGCATTAGTAGTTGAAATATTATGTTGTGGAGTGGATTTGCAGAAATTTGAAATTTCCATTAAATCATTACCGAAACTGGTTGAAAAATGAAATGTTTTAAACTGGAAAGCCCAATGCACAGCATAGCAAACTGTGGAGGGTTTAGTTTTCAGAACATTTCGTCCACTTGCTTCCATTTAGTCCACTTCTTCCATTTTCTTCCACTGTCCGGAAGAAATGGAACACTGCTTCCGGCTTTCGAATTTTTATAATTATAACTTTTGCAGACTCCATGTATGAATGATGCTAGATTCCATTCACAACCAACCCGCTAAATCGTAATAGTAGTAAATTTTGCCCATGTAGAAATCAAATACACAAAGTTTTTTATTTCTCTCGAAGGCAATGTTTTCGACAGATTGTGTTGAATTAGAAGGATTCAAGTTTCCTAGACTCGCTTGGCAAACAGTGAAACACGCCAAACTCCAAGCTCGTATCGCTAATTCAACTTATCACTACAATTGCAATTTCTTTCTCATATCCAAAAACTGGCTTAAATTGCAAAAGTTTCAGATTTTGTTAGACAATTTGTGAGGGACTGAAAGTAACAGTCGTTGAATAAAATCAGATAAAAGCTGGTGAATGTAGTAGTGTTGCTATTTTGTTAGTTTAAACAGTTATGCTGCTGCTTAATCGAAGCAAATGCCTGGAAATCTACTTCAGTCAAGAACTTCAGTTTTGTTTAGCTGCAAATAAGAATTCATGGATTGATTTAAATTTTGTTTTATTAATTAATCACAGCACCCACCCAGAGTAGTGATTAGAATATTTCAAATTGATAACGCAATTAAAAAGTTAAAAATATTATAATATACACAATTGAGCAGATGAGCTCTGTACTTAACCGTTTAGACTTTTTAACCGCATAGATTACTTGTAGGAAATACTCCAAGTTGGTTTGCGGATCTAATTTTAAAATCAGAAATATTTAAGGGTTTAGCTGACTAAGAAGGGTATAGGAGTTAACAGAAATTAGAATTTCGAACGAATTAAGTGGCATTTTTACAACATTTAACAATTATTACTGTTCGTGAACAGTGTTTGACTTCAAAAATGCATAAAGTTATTTGAGATTTTTTACAAATTCAAAATAGTTTTAGGGCAACAAGATAGATATGTCGAATTCACGAGGACTCCGCTCCGGTCTTTGGTTTAGCTTGCCCTGGAGATTATATTTGAACAGATGAGTCTGCTAGAACTTCACCTTCGGTTTCTTTCTGCGTTGAAATAGACCTGTAAATAGGTAATAATTTATTTTATTCTATATCTGCTCGTAGCTGTACAGATCTCGATCAACAAAGACATAATATTGGCCATGAAATGACGCAAAACCACGACGGATGCATGAAGCCCAAGGCGTGGGACGTGAACTCATACGAAATATCAGCTCAACCGTTTGAGACTTTTGAATGACCTCTGTTAATTTTTTATGATTCTATAATCCAAGAATTTGAATTCTAGTTTCTGTTGTGCTAGATTTTGGGATTCTCAACCAAATTCCTTAGGTTGTAACTACAAGTAGCCCTAAAAATATGTGCACTTCCTTCCTCCCTTCAGTTTATAAACGTCCCTAATTTCCTAGGTGTCAGAATCAGTGCGCTTTCTGGTAATTCAATGGACCCAGCGTTCTGATATCCAGGCAGAATTTAACTGTCAAATCTTACAAGTTTTATTTTTTTAAGTTTTTGATAGGAATGGCGTTTCACTAATTTTAAATTCCTTGCATCCAAAATGAAAGAATTTTATTTCAGCGGATGATCAAGAAACCCTTACGCCTTTTCGATTTCTGGTCAATTTCGACAATTCGATTTTGGCCTGTCACTAGGAACGTTACATATGATTGTCGCATTTACACTACAAGAAAAATTACGTTTACAAAGTTTCAATTCAATTTTTATTAAAGAACGGCAAAACGAAACGTATTGCGTTTCAACTGTGTTCATTTTATATCTAAACTTTTCATTGTTGCTTGCATTGGTGTTGATAGGCATCCTAACCTTTCCCTAACTGAAGTAACTTTGAATTTCTTTCTTTGAAATCCTGTTGGGTTTAGCCTTGGACAAACTTTTCATGCTCAGAAATTGTGTTTACTTGTTTTTTAGTATTACATTGGTTGGAGCATCATTATATCCAACACTTACATCGTCCTGATTCATCCAACCACGCTTTCCAAACCTAAATAAATTGGATAATTTAAGTTTTCTTGAAACATTAACATAGATTGATTCAAATCAATTGATAGTATTACCTTGGCCGACTTTTAGATCCATACATTTGATCTAACTCTTGTAATTGATGAAGTCGTTGCGAATTAGCCATGTCACCAATCAGCTCACTTCTCGGAGTCCTCAAGCTCACTTGTCCACTAAAAAGGGAGACAAGCGAATGATTAGAATTTAATCTGAAGTAGTTTTCTCCTCAGTCTTTCATGAGGTTCTGCATTTCTTTTATTTTGTATCAAATTTCGTCTGATCAAAATTAATGTACTCCTTTGGAATTAGTATAGGTAAGATAATTTAGCTTGCCTTGCAAAATCATCGATCTGATAATGAAGGATTATTCAGCTACAACTAATTTCGGCAGAGGAATAAATCGAAATTTGTCGACCTTCAGCAACTTGTGATTTAATTAGAGCTAAGTTGCACTCTTTTGTACTTTATCGAAATGAACTATCATTTGGAAAAATTAGCTTTGCACACAGGCATTTAGAACCTATAATATCTCAAATAATTTTCGAATTTTTTCTTACAGCCACTTTCAGTGTGTTATAGTCCGCCTTTACTAATTTCTGCAATCCTTAACCAAAGTCACTTCATGTGTAAAAATGCATATTGCGTGCATGCCATTTGAGTACCGTGGAATGCTATAAAATAAAGTTTTTTCCCGCTCTAGTATTATTTCTGTCACTGCATGGCATTCAGAAAGTTAATACAACAGAAAAGAAATTCCCTTAGAAATAGAAAATATTGCTGACTTCAAAGGATAGGAAATTAGTTTCTAGACCTTGCTAGTCTTCTTTACTTTTGTAAAACACGAGACCTTCATTCGTTTATTTCCGTATTCTTAGAAGAATGAATTCATACAAATCACGCGATTTTTGCAATGATATGCATTTACGCATGCCTGCCTGGAGCCCTTCAAAGTTCAACAATGAGATATTAAGGTCGGGACGTTCAATTTTTCAATTTTGGTAAAAAGACCAGTACATGTCCTTTTCGTATTTTACTCTCTGACCTTTTGAAATTATATAATGTAAGAGGACGCGGGACGCGATGTCATTTTGGTATATTGGGAACCTATTGTACAATAGTGCTACGAAACTAGCATTTCACGACCTGACAAGTTCTGACTGACTCAACTTTTCAACCGCGTTAAACTGGAGAAAAAAAAATGACAGGGACATCTGTTAATAATTAATACCAAATTCATGTCACTACAAATTACAATTTTTTATTGACGTATGGTCCCTGTGAGGACTGGAGTGGACGAAGCACCAAGTCCATTATTTCAGTTTAACACAATGCAATCGTAGTGTTCTTTTTCAATCGTTTTAATGGAGCGCTGGCTGATTTGATTGAAAAACTTAAGGTTTGGACGAACACTTTGAACATTTGAGAATTAAAGTACACGCTAGGGCGGTCCTTGATTGATATCACTTTTACTAGAACACCGAAATCGCTGCTCGGGGCTTACAATGAGTTAAATATTCTTTTTGACTACTCTATTCCATATTAAAAATATTCGCAAGTTTTTCTCAGGTTTAAAATATTCATGAAGTGCAAATACACAGTTTTCAATGAACATTTCTCTCTTTCCAAAAAAATATTCAGATGAAATGTAAATACCTTTTAGTAGCACTCAATCTAACTCTTTAAAAGTGAAAGTACAATTTTGTGAGTTAGTATTAGTACTATGCAGGCAGGCATACGAACGACCTATTCAAATGGTCGTGGTAATAATTCGGAAGCATAAATTTTTGATATTTCAATTTCTTCGAATCTACAACTTTCTTGTAAAACTGCACTTATCAAACGTATGCCATTTTCCTAAATGAACAGAATTTTGTTAAATTTGAGTCTCAAACCTTAGCAAAAGACTGTCTGTCTATCACTAAAAATATTACCATCGGATTTAGAAAACTACGCAACCGAACCAAAATTCAACCGAAAATCTATATCTATGTAATAATACCTACAGGTTATTCCGAGTCTTTCCATGCTAAATGACGAGGCAAATCTTTTGATGTCTGAGGACTTCAACTCAGAGACTACTTACGAAATTGTGCTGAACGCAAAATGCACTTTCTAAAAGAGTTTTGCACTCTTTACTTACGTGATATGAGGTTGAGTCTGAACTTTCTCCATAAACTGAAGGTATTCTTTGAGTAGAGTAGCGAGTTGATCATAATTATTGAAGCTTATTTCAGGGGGAGAATAAAGCCCGGGTGCTCCTTCGGATTCAACGACAAGAAACCCTGAACAAATAACTAAAGCCACAGCCGATTGAAATATTCCGCCTAACAATTTCAACATTTCGAATTTGACTTTGAACCTCTGTGAAGACAAATTAGGAAATGAAATTACTCAAAATGATTGAATTTTAATATAGTTTTAGAACAATTTCGAAAGGCAGAGGAAAGGAGGTCAAAGTGCTAAGCGGGATTTTAAAAAGCCAAACGCTTTGATTTCCTTAATATTTCGAACACCTTTTTTTCAAAGAAATTCACTTTGATTGTCCCTGTGATTTTAGGGATTCCTAAGGAGTAAGACTAACTTCCCCAGAAAGTGATTGCGAAGTATTTATACCTGCTTTCGCCGTGAGGTAGGAGGCTTCGTCAAAAAAATATGGACGACATATATGACAGTACAAGAGCAAGACTTATAATGGAGAAGAAACGCGCCTGGGCCTTGCAAATAATACAGAGAGACCAGGCCCACGCCTTGGTTGTACTTCATCTTCTAAGCTTCTTCAGCTTTCCAGTCTCCATATTGTTAGATCTTTATCCAATTGACCGTCTCGGTTGAATTCAGACGGTTCTCCTATTTCATTTTTTTTTAGAAACTCTAGTTGGAAACTACAATAAAACGGATTGTCTGTTGACGCTTAGTGGATACGCTGAAAGAGTATTGCGTTTCAAAAGCGCGACAGACAGCTTCAATGCAATTTTATGTATTCAGTTGGGGAATACGTGATCTGACCTACGATTGTGGCTTATGGAGCTAGGAATACGAAAGTATAAGTTCGTGTGATGCGTTTTCAGTTACAAAATTTTCAAATACATTCAAATTTCAAAAGTCACTGTTACCCTGGCAGTCTAGTATATTTCCTACAGATAAAGTGTCAAATTTTGTAAAGAAGCCCTTTCGACATTATGCTTTATATTCAAAGTATGTCGATTTGGAAATTTAACACATGGGAGAGACCCTAGGAGGATGAATTCAATGCGGAAGCTGTGCCATGCCTTGGCTGTATCAAATAGCTTAACATAAGATAGTGTGAATCCCTAGAATTTCGGAAGTCAATATTTCCAGTTTAGAATTTCAAGGCAGTCCTGAAATTGTCCAGTCCAGTCCAGTCCAGAATTTCAAGGCAGTTCCATTTTGTGATCGTGCCCACAAAATTAATCCGTACCGAGTTTATTAAGATTTAAGTGCAAACCAAGTTAAAACTTTGAGAAATTACGATTTAGGTAGATAAAATTTGACAAACTACTATGATTCCTATGATTATTGCAGAAGATCAAAACACAATCATGCAAGACTAAGCCCACCGTGCTTTGCTTATCAGACCGACGCACACACAGTTTAAAAATTTGCTAGTTATTGCAGATATCGAGTTCAGCTGGTTTCAGTCTACGCCTGTAAAGATTTCAAGACAGACAATCGTAAAATGAAAATTCACTGGACATAATGGACGAGTTGTCAATGTTCTAATTAAGAGAATTCTATTTCTACTGCAAAAAACAACGTAGTCCCACAAAATCTCTCAATTTCGTGCCAAATGATGCCGTAAAATGCGTTACCATCGTGGAAGTCTAATCAATTTTGCTTACTGCTACTCAATGAAGTCCTAAAGCAATCGCACTCAAAATCATGTACTACTGCAGCATTATACAACCTACTTAAGATGCCCTGCCCTGCCCTGAATTTCATAGTCTTTTACTTTACATGTTTTTCAGTACAGAGAGCTCAATGTATTTACTTTCAGAATAAAAGAATGCCACCACGATGACAGATTCAAAGTAACCAACATGACAAGTAACAAGTAGTATGTGGCGGAGGTTTATTATCAAGTATTTGTTTTTATTACGGTGCGCCTATTCGTCGTAACAAAAGAAACTCAACACAGTGTTGTAAAACAAATTATTATTACGAGCCCGACACCTACAGTGACTAATGTTCTTTTCAGAGTTTTATTGCATTTGGTTGGACTAAATTGTGAGAAACGATGAGGTGTCTCTTTTAACGAATACGAATAAAATTGTCTTTGTCGTCGTAAAAACTAGGTAGACTCGCCCGAAAAGGACGGCAAAACAATGTCTCAAATGTGGGTGTTTCATATTTATTTGCGAATTGCGAGATTGCGACTCAAAACATAATCATTGTTTTGAAATAAACAAATAAGTAGATCAAGAGAATGACGAACAACGACGAGTATTTGAGTTTGTGGACTTAATTTAATCAGTTTCACAGTAAGATTTGAAGTGTGGATACTTTCATTTTATGGATTTTTCCTGCAGAGAACTCCTCTACTCAAAGCACTCCTGGAATTTTGTTCTTCCATATCTCTGGATTGCTCAGAAAATAAATCATAAGCGAAGGGACACTGGTGCATTTTAAATGAATTTTTAGACAGAGTTTGGTAGGCGGGAGCATTTATTAGAATTTATGGAACTACGGAAAACATAAAATATGAAAGAACAATTTTATAGTTCTTGAGGATTTTCATGCACTGTAGTTCAATGTTACACCCTCAAAATTTGATATAAATACTACTTTACACACTTCAAGACGTACAATAATAATTCTTGTGAATTTCAGAAACTTTGAGCGAAGTTAATCAAGTGCTTTTCAAGGTTGTGCTGAATTTTTATGCTTGAATTGTTTGCAATTCTCCCTTGAAATATTCCATGGCTAGTGGCTAAGTATTTCGGTTCTGTACAGTCTGTGTGTTTAAAAAATAGAATTTCTTAGGCTTTCAATTTTTCCGTCAAATCCAGAATTTCGTGGAGGAATCTCTAGAAATAAAAGAAGTACAAGGCTGAACTTGACGACCAATATTCTCTCACGGTAGGATTGGGATTTGCGTTTTGTAACTCGTATTAGTGAATCTTTGCGGAAACAAAAGCAATGAAGCGATTTCTGGATCTGATTAGGTTGCAATATTTTTCCAACCAATTGCTTAATTCACTTTCGCCTACACTGTGATTCTTTGAATGACGTCCTTAAAATAAAAGCTAGTCTAGGTGAAAATTTGATTTTGAATATGCTTCGTTTGCAGGATTGAATTAAATATTTGTGTAAGGTCAATCATAATTTGAAGACAAATCATAATGCCCTCTCTTCCTGGTGTATTTCTAAAAAATGTGAACCTAACAGGTTTCATCTTTCATGTTTAAAAATGTAAGTTGAGTATTCGTCATACTAAATTATTTCGTGAATTTTGTTCTAAACACCCCCTTTGTAGCACAATTGCCTACGAACTTTTCGTTTGTTTACGGATAGAAAGCAGATATTAAAATTTGATTGAGGTCGTCTAAAGTAGGATCAGCAAAAGGCAATCGAAAATACCAGATAAGCTGTTTTTATTTTGTATATTAATGTTTCGGACTTTTTATTGCACCAATTAGTTAAAGCTAAAATACAAAATCACACACATTACAATATCGCCAATCAGCAAACCGTCACAAAAAGGGGAAAACAGCACCAAAATGGCACCGGTCATTTTGTATTGGTTACAATTTTATTGGAATCATAAAATGGCAAAGAAATTAAGAGATATGCGTTTGATCACGCATAATGAGCGAAGGTAGATCAAAAACAAGTGTAGACACTGGATTTCAAGTTCACGACCTCTTTGCACCTTGGCTCCTTCCTTAATAATTTTCGTTTTCCTTGTTCTTTGATTCCTACATTTTTCATTAATCAAGCAACCATGCTGACCAGATCAAATAAGGAGACGGATTAATACCTTTGCGTGAGTTAATAATTCAGATGTGCAATGTCGGTTGCCGACGATTTTGTGCAATTGTGCAAATCGAAATGATAAGCACATGAAATCAGACAACAAATCATATTTTTAAGGTAAAATAAATTTTATTTATTTAACTCAAAGTTTGTCTATAACATGAATATAAAATGTGCTATTTATTGCTTGGTATTTATTGCTTGGCAAATAATTGATTAAAAGCTGTGTGCGATAGTCAGGATTGGGTTATGGTTTGGCAAATAATTTAAAGTGCGAACTGCACTTCAATGAGAGTCAGCATGTCACAATCAGACAGCTTGTTCATGATTACACTACACTTACACTGGGCCTTCACTCAATTAAGCATTTCTTAAAATAAAATGATTAAAATAATTTGAAGTTTACATGGAGCATGGCGATTTTTTTTGGCAGAGTCAGAGTTTTAACGTTCTCCGCACAGCTTCTCTGAAATATTTGGGAGTCTGATGTGAACTAGTAGTGCTTATAGCATTCTTGGAATCTATCAAATATTTTTTGGTTTCGTGTTTATTGTCTTGCTTTTGCAGAAGATCCCTTCGTAAAGGTTTTTTTGGTACTTTCTGTACTTCTTCCACAATCGTTCTCAGTAACGATTCTCTGGTCCTAATCTGCAAATAAAAGCGTACACTTTCACTAAATATTTCTTAAAAATTACCAATCACATTTAAGCAAATGCGTAAATGTGATTGATTAGGTTGACAGAAGGCTGCAAAGCAGAAATCAGTCATTTTTGCAATTTTGGCATTGGAAATAAGAAATGTTCTGCTTCCGAACTTGGAAACAGAGCAAACTTGCTGGAATTAGCTACAAGCCAAATTTTGTTACCTGTAACTTTGCAAACAATCTTGCCTTGCAACAAGCAATTTCTGCATTGATGAGTTTTGTGAGGAGAAAATCATGGAAATCTTGCCCGTCGTAAAATAAAGGCGGATCAGGAAGTGGTGGTCCGAACGAAGGGACTTCATCCCTTGCAGTAATCTGCACTTTGTACCTGTAGAAGCATAGGTTCAACAAAAAAAACACATCAGCATTACATAATATGAAACACCATTTAGAAATTTTAAGCAAACAATGCTGATCAATTATAAGCTCAGATGCAAAAGCACCAGTCCTATGTTTTACCTTCTCTTCAGACCACCATGTGGGTCAATTACTTGGACCACAATAAAAGCGTGAAGAAAATTTGAAGTAATCATCTCAGGAGTGAAAGGTGTATTTCCTTCTTGAAATACGACAGCCACAATATCATTTCCTGTTGAAGAAATCATGAGTAAATTATTGTCACACGAAGATTCCAAAGCACGTGACTTATATTTCAATCAATGTTTTCAAATGACAGCAAATTATAGAATTTTAGTTTTAGGTATTTTTCGAACTTGGTTAGAAAGCTAGTAGATTTGGACATGAAAATTTTGGACCAAGGCTAATTTATGCTTTAATTTCTAATTGAAAATGTGGAAATCGTGGTCTTGGTCACAATAAATCTCAAGGATCAGGCCAGATTTAACAAATCAGATTTAACGTTCATCGCTTATCAGGATTATTCTCGATTGTTTTTAGCAAAGCTGGAACAGTTTGTTCAACATCTTTGCTGAGCAGCTCAAAATATTAAGCAAAAACCGCAAAGTACCAATGTGTCTCTTCCTTTCTAACTGCTGAGGATCGAATTTATTGAATGGGAGATACGAGGAGACGTGAAACATTATTTCTCTTGAATGGAACACTTCATAAATGGACATTTCCCCAGTTCTTCCATCCACCGTATCCAATCCTCCTCTGTATCTACAAATTTTAAAATGGAAACGTTAGATCCTGATATATGAATATGAACAACATTAGTAGATTTATCACTTTGTGAAGAATTGAGATATTTTACCCATTATGGCCTTTCAACCAAATTGGTTTGCCCAAATTCTGTAAAAACGAGTCCATTGACCTCGACCTCGGATTATTGAAGAGTTCTTCCTCAGTCAATTGTCCGACTCTTTGGGATATAACTCCGAATTTGTGAGTTGTGATTATAACATGTTCGTCGTATGCCAAGAGGAGATTAGGGCACCGACGATTTTCAATTGGAGATAATACAGCGATGTTCAACTCTTCATCCAAATGCTGTATTATAAAAAAACCAAATTTAGATGAACCCCTCTTGTTTAATACATTCTAGTTCCATCAAATCAATTCAATATCAAGAATAGTAACAACTTTTGGGTATTTCTTAAAAGAAATTGGTCGGTTGAGTCTTTACAAACTTTAGAATTTGTATTCCTGCAGCGATTGTGAATTTCCGATATTGCAAATACTGACGTTGATGCTAACGATAACGAATAATCCAACCCGAGTTTTTGACTTGACTTGATATTTACTTGATAACTAAAAGTTCGGTTCTTCCAAACCTTTGCAATTTTAACCAGGGACGTCATACTGATTGTTTTCATTGGCGTGGCATTAACTGATTGAAAAGCTGCAGATAGAGGAAGCATTACGTGCAAAGTGCCCGCTTTTCTCCGCAAAAGGAATCGCCAATATTCATGATCTTCCATGACTTCTGGCTTCACGGATACAAGAATAGGGCCGACCTTCTCATCGATTGCACAGAAGTTTAGATGATTCTGCAATTTGACAAAATAATTTATAGGAAATGTTGTCCCTAAAAGCTGCTAGAAAATGATATTTTAGGAAAAAGAAACCTATTAGTGTTCCGTTTCTTCCTGACGCAATTCATTCTTTCCGGAAGAAAAGACAGTTGAAAAAATTGAAGAAATGGACAATGGAAGAAAGTAGACGAAATGTTCTGAAAACTAAACCTCCACAGTTTGCTAGGCTAAGCTTAGGGCTTTCCAGTTTAAAGGATTTCGTTTTCCAACCAGATTTCAGTAATCATCTAATGGATATTTCAAATTTCTAGCAAATCCACAACATAATAGTTCGACTATAACAACTGCTCTTCGCCTTCGATTTCTGGAGGTGAACTATATAACCAATATAACGATTGAAAGCCCGAGCATACCGTATAAATTTGAAAAATTGTCAAATATTACAAAACACTACAAAATTCATTAGATAAGTCAGAGTGCATTTTGTAACTCATCGTAATTTCATGAAACATTTGCACCGGTACTTACAAATTGTTACAACATCCGAAAACTACTGGACGGAATATTTCGAAATTCGAGATTGCTCATGAATATTGTATGAATTCAGAGAGTTCTCTAGCTTGAGAATTACAGTGCAGTGCCGGCGGTGCCGTGTCTACGAACGCTTATAAGAATTATTAGGTTGCATTTAATTGCATTCGCATCGCACTAATTCTGGATACAGATTCTAATCAATGAATCTAAGTTTGATAATATAGCTTCCAAATTTTGAAAGTGGAAAATTTAGTTTCTTCCATTTCTTCCACTTTGCCCAAATTTTCTTTTGTTTCGTGCAATTTCGTCCCCCAGTTTTACCCACTTTCGTCCAGGTGGAAGAATCCACAGCGGAACACTGAATTTGACAAGATAACTTGAGTACTCACTTTTCCCAAGTAGTATTTTCGGTAAGCTTTGGCGATATTTTCTTCATAGGTGTCGATATCTGATGCCGATTCTAATTCGTCCATGAGAGATTCTTTGGATTCGCACTGTACTGTTTCGTCGATTTTATTTAATGAGTCTTCCAACCAGTAACTTCGAGAGGGTGATAGGACTACCGTTGGGTACGGAGAAGGACTGCTAAGAACTTTCTCTAGTTGTATCTGTACACCACAATCGAAATAGACATGAAACACAAATTTGGCAGAGAAAGCCCAGATCATGGCTTGGCTTCTAGTCTGGTTTCGGAGTTTGTAAAATATATGAAGGTAGAAACATTAGAATTGGAGTATTTACCCTGCAGTTTGAAGGAATTGCTTTCATTGATGTTCTTACGGAGGATGGATATCGCCTGGATCCAGCTGATCTATTTGAATTCCACTGCCCCACAACAAAAGGAATTCACATTATATTGCTGATTTGATTCATTTGTTGAAGCAAATTAAAGCTAGTATAATGTTGTGCTAATTGTTGTTTGAACGCAAATTAGCATGTCGGAATTGAAAATGCAAACTTACGCTGGGTGTGTAAGAAGGCAAGAAGCAACGCTGGTCATCCAAGCGACCACTCTGTAGCTTTTCCAATAGCTCGAAAAAGTTTAGGGAATCATCCTAAATCGATATAAAAATTGTACTGTATATGTCTTAGTCAAGTTTGACATACACTTAACAGAGACAATGAGATGCGGAAAACATTAATTAACCAATTTAATTACCCAGTCCACATCCAAAGCGCTAGTTGACCCTTTTCGTACTGTTTGCTTAGACAATTGTGGAGACGCATCGGATGCTTCCGATTTTCCCTGAAAATCCCGACCAGTACTTCTAAAAAAAAACCATTCAAAATGTGATGATTTCTGGAGTCTATTCATACATTGCACATTCCTCCTATTCAACTAAAATACGAGTCCCAGCCTTAGAAATGCTTGTGAATTGAATTTATCCAAAAGCTCGGACATAATAACACTATTTTTTATCAAAACAACATTTTCGATCTCAACTTCTGGATTTCCCTTGAATCTGGAAATGGGGAGTTCCTAACAACTCCAAAGTCACTTAATTCCAAAGAGTACGAGGGCAATGTTTTCTCGGGCTCTATTGTATTCCTGCACTGCAGTTATTTTTGTCAACCGAATTTATTACCGTGTCACTCCATCAAAAAAACAGAACAATGTTGCACTATTGCTTGAATAGAACCCCATTATTCAGTGTTCAATACAACCTTCGAGTGGATCACCCTCCCGGTTACCCGTTCGCAACTTGTGCGACCTCATCCCAGTCCAAGTTCTACATCTGCCTTCGCCTTCATCATAATTTTGCTCGTGCTCTTTCACTTGCAGCCGACGCGATTTGACATATATTTCTATACAAATTCCGACCAAGGACTTTTACGACCTTTAGCGAATTGCGTAGAAATATTTATTGCACATAAATTTATCCAGGAAAAGTTTTCAAATGAGTTAATTTCGAATTTACTGGAATTCTGCTAGTTTGTGGCATTTTCATATGTACAGCTTGGTATGAAAGAACATACGAAGTTGACAAAATTAAGGATTGACCTAGAATACTTATCTTGAATACAGAAAGCTCTAAATTGCTATCTTGCTAAAATTGTAAGCGGAACATTTGATAGCATGTAACGAAAATTATACTCGACTGAACTTGAATGAAATTAGGGCGGTTTTACAATTGAGGGACAAAAGAAGAGAAGGGTTTGAGTTTGAAGTGGATACAAACATTTAAATATTTAAAACATGCTCCCATTTGTTTTGGTACACATCCTTGCACAGTGTACATGCAAACATAATGTGAAAACTGGGCCCAAAGGCACGCGACAACGACACTTCATGAACCTAACGAATCTCGCATTAGTCTTTCTTTTGTATATTGTTGTACGTGTGTACAGAGGAACTGAGTTACCCGGCTTCTGTGTAGTATTACTAATATGAAACACTCACGACAAACTTAGCCGAGAGTTAAAGGCTGGTTCGGCTGAAAAATGAACATCGGTTCTTCCCCTTATCCGATTTTAGAAAGAGGACGACAACCGTCCCTAAGTCTACTCGCTTGTCATTTCTCTCTGTCAAGGTGAAATAAATACACGGATGGTAAACGGTGGACGGTAATGTGAAGCAATGAAAAGCGGATTGAATTTAAATTTTTTATTCAAGAATGCCCTACAAATGCTAATGAAGCTTATTATTTGCTCCGGCATAGCGAATTTGTTTAAAAGTTAGGCTAGAAACTGTTGAACTACTGAATGACAAAACCAAGCGTAGAATTCAACATTTTGTTAACAGCAAGCGATACTCTGCTCAAATGAGAATTTGAAAGAGTTTTGGTCTGTGTATTTTAAAAAAAGTATATTGTTCATACAAAAAGCGCAATCCGGATAGCAAAATCTGCAAGGCTCTCACTTCAACGATTAGGCAAACAAATGGTTACGTTCAAAACTTTGATCTTCCACTCGGCAAATTGGCAAACACCGAAACTCCGTAAGATCAAAGTAGGGTTTTTTGTTTTGTCTGATTTGTGTTAGTCAACTCAACTCAAGCCTTTGCTCGACAGTTTTTCAAGTACAACAATGAGACTTTATTTGAGTGAAAGGGGGAACACAATAATGGAATGCTCACTTCTGGTTTTTGGAGTTAAGCATCGTACTACTACTACACATGATCTCTTTTCGGACTCTTTCATTTATTATATTACATGAAACCCATTTACTTTTATGACCACCGGCTTTTCGAGTTCTATTCTTCGATTGAATGAAAACTGAATTGTTCAGTTTGTCGTCATTATTAGCTTTACCCACTCTAGGCTTACCTCCCAGCTAGCTCTGTTCTAGAACAGTTGTGCAACGGCCCACAGAAAATTTCTGTTCAGATTGGGTGGGTGCAAATTTGTCAACTTATTCTGTACTTTGGTAGCATTTGGGTTGCGGTGACCGATTTGTATTTGAAAACCGACAGAATACTTTGAAATGCTCAAATCGCAAACAGCTTTATCATCAAACGGAACAATATTCGTTTGCACAATTTAAATCTGTCATTGTGCCGTAATCAATGTTTAATGCACAACTGAAATTCTGGCATTGTAGGATTCAAACAATTGAACAAATCAACGACATTCCAACTTGTGAATTTGGAATTGAATTTCTTTATTCTTGTCTATTCACATTTTTCAAAAGCGAGATATCTGAGATCAGATATCTGATGCAGAGGAATTTGAAATTTTTAGTAAAAGAAATAAATGCATTCTTTTTGTGCTAAAACAGCTGTGTAGTTAAAAACTATTTGCTTTTGCTGTACGTTTCCTTTCTTCCCAGCCCGTAAATTTAGTATCTAAATTTTGAACCTTACGAAAGGAAGACCATTCAGACTCAGATTATCTTTTATGAATAGAATTGTTACTTAATAAAAATCTTGGGGTTGTTAGCTCATGGAAAGGAGGGTTGGCTGGCTACTCAAGCCGAAAGGACAAAAACGCTCATTAATAAAACGTAGAAACCAGTTTTGCGTTTTTATATCAATTCAATAATTTCTTTGAGCTGTGCTGTGTCCACTCAATCCTCAAACGAAAACGAAAGAGCGTTTTCTTTCACCGTCTAAGTGATTGGCTCATCGTAAAGGAAAAGAAAGTGTAAAAATCTCATTCTTTTCCAGCACTATCAACCTAAGAAAAGAAAATTCTAAATGAATAGAATAGAAATCCGGTTTTTTGAACACGTGCATTGCTTCATACTTCATAGTTTTGTCATTGCAATTGCTGAAGACTTTTTGTATTCTTTTTTATACATACTTTTCAGGAGTTGGACTTTCGACCACTCGGATCCATCCGAAACCCAGAATTCTATAGCTTTCCCTTCCTAGAAATTCATTTCTATTCTTCTGTTTGCCAGTTACTCAATACTTGCGATGCGAACAATGCAAAGTTTCATTATTTAATGCAGGGATGGTAGGGATTTGCAAATTGTTCGTTGCCCAATAATCCGGATTCTGGATTTCCTCTAGAATGAGCCATAACAATGCCGGTTCATTCGACAAACCGCCAAGCCAGCAGGGAATAAGCTATCAGCCGATTAACGTGCTTGCATTTTGAATATGAACATTGCCCTGTTCCCCTTGCAATTCTCTTGTATATCTTTGGAAATTCTTGTATTGATTATGCATTCAAATTTTAGCCGTGCACAAAATCAATCCGTAAAATTTTACATTGCTTTCTATATAAAATTCATGAAATATAATGTTCATACCTCCTTGGAATTGAGTTGCTCAAGAGTTGAGTTAACTTCCTACCCTTGTTGGCTGCTCGCGACGCAGTACGTCTGAGAATGCTCTCACGTTTCCGAGCTAATGAAGGCATGGTTGAAGCGAAAATCTCTAATTTCAATTTTTCTGTTTTTGTCAACGGTGAGTAATCACTAAAGGTGAGATCTCGATCTTATTTGTTTTATTTCTGAGTTAAAACATTGCAAAGGCAGTGGCATCAAAACTCTCTGGTCGAGCCGGAACAGTTTTTCGATTATGTCTCATGCACAAAAGTATTTTCTTAGAATGGTTGAATTGAGTCGAATTGATTTTTGTTACTGGCGTTGCCAGTAATTTGTATTAACACTTTTTGATACACATGTATACTCTGTTAATTACGGATGACGAATTTATTTTTGACTTTCTAGAATTCATTTGAAAATTTTGAAAATTACTTCACAGTACACAAAAAAAACACGATTGCTTGGATTTCTTATTGTTTGTGAATCGTGATACGCATATGATGCATGTTTTTTTGCTTTTGCTTTTTGCCCGGAATAGGCGTGTGTAATGTGACGAAGAGGAAATGATAAATACAACAATGCATATGGTAAATGTTACACAGCAAAGCACACAAGTATTGTTGCGTGCAGTTGCCACAAAATCCGATTGTTGAATGAAAACCGAGCTGGGTGAGAAGGGGTAGTAAATACTCTTTTTACACTCTCCAACTCCAAACAAGCAAGCAAAGAGAGTTTAGACTAGCAGGCATGCTCACCCGGTTTCGGGTAACTCCGATCGCCGGGTCCAAGTATAAGCCTGGTTTTGCTGGTGAACAATTCTGTTTCCAGCATCGCCCGGCTCTCATTGTTGTGCAAATGGGTTACCAACATTTCGTCGTCGAATAATATTTACTTTGCCTGAGTTTTCATTTAAAAAACACAAATTGTAAATTGTGATTGTGAGAAAATGAGTGATAAATATTAATTAAAGTGATTTCGGATATTCTGGTAGCAAATGAGCGAAAACGAAATTCTTTGTGTACGCGGTATTCCTGACCAAGACAAGCCACATATTTTACATTGTTACAGTTGTACAGCGCATGGTTGGGCTATTTGTCACAAAAAATAATTTGAGCATTGGCATTTCAATGGTGCTAAAACATAAATTCTCATTAAATTATTCGAAACGAAAGTTAGGGTTTTTGCATTCAATAAGACTTACGCACGAGGTAGAAGTCGTAAAAGCTTTACTCTTGCACCATTGTAAGTGTTTTATAGGCTTAATTAAATTCCAGAATGGTTTAGAAAATTTTCCAAACATGGTCATGAATGATCAGTGTTCGTCATCACCATTACTCACTCATTTTTTATGAAATTGAGCTCTCGAACTGCTACCTTGCCAGAAGTCAAATCAGTCAAAAAATTAACTCGGGTGTGGCCTGGCTGCAAAGTTTGTCGTTTAACAAATGAAGATAGAAATCAAAATGGTGAGCCATGACGTAAATCCGGAACACCAAAAACGCAAATGTTACGTGGGACTCGGAGTTGCCGGGATTGCTATTGGACTCTTATTTCTATCATTTGCATGGGATATCAGAAGACCAACAATTAAAATCGACTTGACACAAGGCCAAGAAGCTGATCGAGTCGAAACTTTATTGGAGCCTGACTTAACCATCCGTTTGTTCAAACCGACCGTTGTATGCGGAGAAGAAGTAAAATGTGTCGAAATCGTAGTTCCGCTGGGAACCACCAGGATACACGTGACCATAAAATTGGGAGAGTCCGTAATTCCTGTTCCACTACCGGAAATTGATCCAAACACAATGAAACTCGACATTTCTGTTCCAGATGAAATCAGGGATGTGGCACTTGTCGTAAAGGGTGGACCCGGAAACCCATTACAATCTCAATTGTCGATTGATATTGATACCTACATCAGCAAATCTTTAAATTTGGAGATTCCAACCTTAGTCAGTATCAGTCCTTTCAATGATGCCAACCAAAACGTTGCAGTGCTGTACTTGAGATTTCCACCAGACCTCAAAGCTGCAGATGGCGAGCAAGTTCCAGCAACAAAGCTTTCAACTGATGCTGGAAAAGGAGTTGAAGGCTTCACTATTAAAAGCATATCCGCAAAGTTGTTGGCACTCGACAATCTTACGGTAACGGAATCCACCGCGAAGGTGCCGGACAACGGTGCAGGTTTGGAAGAAACTATTCCAGAATTAAACGCCACACCTGCTTTGGCGGCAGGAAATTCCGAGCCTGCGACTGAATTGAGTCAAACCGATAGTTCAAACGACAACGTAGAATTTCCAGAGGCTAAAGAAATTTTGCCGAATTATTATTACGCCTATTACGCGGATGGTGATCTGACGGCCTTAGAAGATGCAGAAATCATTAAAGAAGAACCGAATTTGGACAAATCTACTTCTACTGAATCAGGAATAAACTTGGCTCCTGTTGGTGTAGAGGAATCCACTATAACTGCTGGAACTGGAACTGACGAAATAAGCGCGACTCCTGAGAAGCTTGTTTGAAGCAAAGATTTTGCCTGATTGAAGGCACTATTTGGATAATCGTAGCGAACAAACATATATAAAAATAGAATCCATTGAATTTGTTCCAAACATCTTTCCAGCAACTTTAAATCTTTAATTTCAAATCAATAGAATTCTGATTCAATTAATATAAATGCAATTTCTGTTCACTGAATAAAATTAACATGGTTATGGCACTTCAGCATTTTCTTGTGTCCGAGACTTACTAATAGGTCAATGATGTTAGGACAAATCATTAGTCATTCAGCATTACTGCCTATTCCATTTCCAAAGCACAACTCACCTTATATTTCAATTTCGCTGTGCTCACAATTGTTGATACCTAATTAAAATTAATTGGTTTTGTAATTAAAACTGCCATTCAAAACAAAACCACTTCACCAATTGTGTTCGTCTCAATTGATCGTTTAGTTTCAGTTAGTAGTGCATGACATTTTCTTATGTAATTTAAACAGAAAACCAAATTAAGATTTTCTATTCAAATCACAGTGGAATACTCATCGAATTTGAATTGCGTCAGGATGTGATTAGGCAACCAACAACGAGCTCTGATTTTTGTCCAAGTTAGCCATTTTAAAGCAGAATCAAGTTTTGAATTCACACTCCAAAGAGAAAAGAATCGAACGTTATTCACTAGCCACTCTGCGTTGGCTCTCAACGTTGGCCCGTAACTTATTGCAATTGTGATAATACCAGAATTTTTCGTTCAATTTAAAAAAGGAAATCATATCATCCATAAATTTCAATGTTCTAAGATCAAGCGAACAATTTCTTTCAGTTCGTAGACTTTCTCCAACGTCCTCCAAAGTTGAGGTTAAGACTTTCTCTAGAGAATAACTTGCTTTCCGGGTTGGTAGATGGGGATCAAGATTACCGTATCTGGGGGACGGAAATATAGTAACTAAAGCAATGCAATTCTTTTCAACCGTTGAAATTCAACGCATTTACTCTTGCATCCTGCTCGTTGCTCGTTTGGCTTCATAAAAAAGTTAATATTTTCCGTCAACCCAATACATGCATCAATTTCGCATACAGAAGTTTGACCAAATTGGTAGGTTTAGTTTGCCGATTTGCATTGTATGAAGGTCCACTCCATCTTTCGCACAGACTTAGAAATTATAGGTCAGATTAAAAGAGTCAAGCTAAATCTGTGCAAATCTAATTACAATGAACATGGAAGAAAATAAAATTGGACGTTCGGCACATTGTCGAACGATTTCACGATTTCGTTAATGACAAATGCCAGTTACAAATTCAACGAGTTGTATCCATTTGAACTGACTTATCCAGATGTACGCTCCTCAAAGCTCATTGATTTTCTGAGGCCAAAGTACAGTTCTGGAGACAACAAACCATAATTTTTTAGGAAAATCACTTGTAATTAATTCATTTGTGCTATACCAAATTTGAACAGCGTGACGGAGTATGTATTCCAATTCTAATAAATACAAAATAAAAATAACGGGTTGTAGTTGTGGTAGGAGTAGGTGTAGAGCACATGTAATTGTAATTTAGTGTTTGCATCATGCACAAAACCCAATATAACACAAAAGAACGGTCGGTCCAACCAATTAATATTAATTATGTTCGGAGTCCTTCCATAAGAATCTCAGCATCATTCAACCCAGTAGGGTTCATAATTTTCCGGAGGCTGTAAGTCAGTAACTCTCTATCTGCTCGTGTAATCTAAGGGCTTTACAGGTGTCCTGTCCAGCCACTTTTTTCCAGACATCAATTTTATACACCACAGACAGGCACAGGACAGGTTTCCTTCTTCATCCCCGCATACAGTAATTAAGCTTGCGGGCAAATTGGCCTAATTACAGCAAAATAGGACGGACACCGTGCTATTTATTAAGTGTATCTATCTGCTTTTCATTTCATTGTTGAAAGTAACCCTTCGACCATCCAACCCATCTCATCCTCCTTTTGTCTATGCAAAGATCATGTAACTCAGCTGCTTTTTTTACTACATTTTAAAAAAGTCTATTGCATTAGCTCCAAACCAGACACTAGACACGTCTCACAGTGCAACCTCATCCCAAGACAGAATTTTAAAATACGTGACCATACAGACATTACTGTGACCTATGGGCTGGAGGTAGGGAATTAGTTTTGGGGTTGACCTAATGGGTGTGGTTGAAAAGTTGAAATTATGTTGCTGTACTTTTTTCAAAGGTGTACAGATTGAATGTAGTGTGTACGTGAAGGTTGTCCAGATTTAGGGACTGGGCAGGCAAGGAACACAACGCATTTGATCTATGGGAAAACAATTTGACGTTCGACTGCACTTGCAACTAACTTACAAAAGTGCACCTTAGATACTCATGTTTTATATTTCGAGTTAAAGGGGAAGGGCCCTGAACTGAACGGACGGAGGATGCATTGTTGGGATTTAAAAAACAACATTTGTCTGGTCTTTTCCAAGGAAGGCTCAGTCAGTCTGGGATGACTGAAACAATTCAACAAGATTACATACTACAAGATCATGTAACTTTTCAAGAGATACGTAATTACTATGATGGCATATGCTCATGTGATTTTGAAGAACGAAATGAATTTCTGGACTGTGTTGCTATTTTATGATTTCACTATTGAGAGAAAGTCATGTTTTGCTAAGAGTCCACATTTAAATTTTGTAAGAAGATTGATCCTGTAAAATATTTAAAGTTATTGGACTCTTGTTTGTGGAACTATTTTCGTTAGACCCCATAGTTAGTTGTAACTTTCCTTCGGTCAATCCCAACCAAAATAATTTTAGTAGAATAATTGCGAACTGGGCGATGCTTTGCTTCTAGAGAAGCGGTAGTCCTTCCTTAAACTGGAATCTTGCCCGGTCTTAACTTCCGAGTTTCAAGTTTCGACCCATTCCAAGATCTGACACATTGTCCTAGTCAACAATTATTAATCACATTTCTGACCCCACGCACTCCCCAAGCTAACTCTCTGTGACTCAAAGACGCTGCCTTAACTCTGGTGGTCTCTGCCACTCAAAAGGTCTTGGGTCACTTAACGGCTCGCACAGAGCATTTCTGGGTTGTTCAGAGTCAGGGTCTGACAGGTCCATAGTTAAAATATGA
Source organism: Hymenaphorura dentifera (assembly GCA_034699705.1). NCBI lineage: Eukaryota > Metazoa > Arthropoda > Collembola > Poduromorpha > Onychiuridae > Hymenaphorura > Hymenaphorura dentifera. Next base: position 4,020 of record JAQGCM010000297.1, on the reverse strand, counting down.
TTTTGGAAGGAGACAACGGAGGGGCTTCCAAGTGTTTATGTCAGCACTTATTTCACTTATTTGTTTTACAAGCTGGGCTTTAGTACAACCGTCGTAACATTGTCAGCCGGCTCCCTGCCGCGGCCGGCATTGTTCATTTACAACCTGAAACTAAATACTCACAGTATAATGCTTGATGGGTTTTACATTGCTGTCGTCTGACTCAGACGACTCAGACATCATTTTTCGTGAAAACGCTCAGCGTCCAATTTTGCCGTCTTGCAACCTCTTAAAACGAAAAATTCGGATGCTCAAAAATCACAGGCAGCGTCGGGTGGATCAATTCCATTCCAGCCACCAAGAGTTTTATTTACTATTCCTCGAATTGATATACTTAGCTTGCACTGCACTATTTTGCGTGCTAACAAATTCCTGGAAGATGGAAATGAAATATTGTGGATCAGATTGAGGGATTGAGGCGTGAAGAACAAATGAACAGAAAAAAACCGTAGCGGTTTATTAGTGGGAAGCGTAAGCATAAGCATTTGTGGGGGTGAGGGGTAACCTAAATTTCCATGACATGAATGGTGGAAAGTGAGAATTATTAGAGTGCGATTAACACGAGCAACTCAAATACGGATTAGTTTCCTTTCCGCGACCCACTTTTGCTACTTTCATTTTCACTTTCACTCTCACTCTCTGGTCTGCTTTGCCTAGCTAGATCCGTTTACATTAATCTACCCTTTCATCTATTCACATTCATTTCCCAATTAATTTCTAACATTTTTCATCTATGATACATATATCCTATCCCCTATCAACAATGCCAACTGCTTCTCATTAGCTCCAGCTTCCAGTGAATTATCTTGTAAGCTCATTCAGCCATACTGTTTGTGGACACTGAGAAAGTTCTAAGTAAAGAATTATGATCTCCTTTTCGTTCCGTGTCCTCATTTAATATAGCGTTCAGTGTCTTGTGTCGAAAGCTTCACAGCAGCCGCTTGCATTTGGAATGGGCGATATAAAAACGAGCGATCCTGTAGATTTTACGAACCTGATTTATGAAGCTGAAATGCAGTGTACAAGATGAGTTTACAAAATTATGAATTCGGTGGATGATCGGATAGGAATTGGATGGCCTGAATTTTAATCACCGGGATGTGTACAGACAGAAATTCTTCACACAAATTTCTGGCCCCCAACTCAAAAATTACGTTTTAGTTTGTTGGCTGCATTCGAATTGATGTACTTCGGTTTCACATAGTGTTTTGTACTTATATTCTAAAATGGACTATATTATTAATCAGATCTCGGACCGTCCTACTTTGTATAGTATTTAGTCAGTTTGAGAAGAATTTCGTTTAACTTGAATTTTAGCTGTGACTGGTTGAGGGGGTCACAAAATAAGTAAAAATGCAAATGACAGACGCAATAAGCTTTTATAACGATTTAAAATATTTTTCATTTATTCAACAACAACAACACTTTCAATTCAATTCAAATGAATGATCCAAATAGGTTAAGAAAATTTAAAGAAATCACGTTTGAAGAGCATATTATAGCATATAATTTCAACAATAAACTATTAAATAAAGCCATATTAAAATTCGGCATTGCACAAACAGAACAAAATTACAATAAGAAGCATTTACTGCATTTAAAGTCAGCCTGGTCAATTTCTCTGCTATTCCAATAAATTTTCACAGTGCAAAACCACGCGACAGTAAAAGCTACAACGAATAAATTCAATGTTACGAAACTGAACTGAAGTCGGACACCCCCAAAATCACAAAAAAAAAATAATTTTAAAGAATATTCAAAGGCCAAGTAGATCAAAGCACAGACAAGAGAGACAACAGCTAAACATTAAAATCTTTGAAAATGGACACAATACTACAGTTCCAGAGGATAACAGAGGGTTGACAACATCAAGAATTTTGTGCAATAAGTAGTTCATATAATATTTAAATACTTTATAATAATTTCCATACTTCGTATAACATTTCAAAGCATTCTGCTCAATACTCAACCACTACTTTCTCTATACTTTCTTTCTTACAGTCTCTTTTATAAAATTTCTCTGCAATGGTCACCACTGTAGGACGCACTCCGTTTTTCGTATTTGTATTTGTATCACTCCTTCTCTGGCTCTATTCCTTACAATCTATTTCTTCCTCTCTCTTAGATTATTAAATAAAGAATGATTAGTGTAAAACACTTTTCCTTTGGTAATCTTCGATTGACTCCTTACTTCATTCCACATCAAGATATTTTTTTACACATAAATAACACTAAAAACTACTTGCACAGCACATATATTAAATGTAAGAACAAACAAGTCAGATTGCGAATTGCAAAACTATTTTTATAACTTCTTCATTCTTCTCAGCACATGGAATCGAGACTCATTCGCGTTGTTTTCAGTCGAGCGAGACAAATTCTTAACTTACAATTAGTTGATTGACACGGGCAAGGAAGAATAGTAAAGTTTAGAAAACTTTAGTCTAAGTTGAAGAGTGCTAATTAATTAATTGTGGTTTGATTTGATCGATTTCAACTTTTTAATCGCAGAGTGAAATTTTAGATATCAAATATCGATTTAGGTAATACCAGTCAAAATCAGTTAAAATGTCAAAATTCCTATAATTATTGAGAAAAAAATATGAAATATGATTCAGAAGTTAATGCCAAACTATGTTGCACTTCTCCTCCATCGCATCGTCCCGACGAGCCTTAATTAAAACGTTCAATTGACCTGAAGGTATTTCTGACTGTTGACTAGAATACATACTTACATAAACTACCCATGCCATCCATGGATAAATACAATATTTACAAAAAGTGACAATTCTTTAAGAAGTTAAACATTAAACAGACGCAATAACTCAAAAGTCCTGTGCGGAAACCGACTCGATTCTCTGTACGAGGACGACTGACTCACATGCAAAATACAAATAAGGGTCAGGTAACATTAATTAAAATAGCAAAAAAGCTTTGGAATCTTCATCTTCACGCAGACTTTTGATGCTTGCGCTCTGCGTTGTGTTTTTTGTGTGTCTGTGTATGCTTCTGTTTGTTCGTATCCATCCAAGCTATACTTGAGATTTAAACGATTGATCCTTCCGAACCACAATCTTTGAGAAGATTTCTCAGCCGAAGAATTTCTCTTGAGGCCGCCGTCAAGTCCGAGTGAAGCTGCAATTCCCTCTCCTTCAATTTCTTGATGTCTCGTTGACATGTCTGTCAAATTCAATAAAATATTTATTTCATTTCATGTCAGCACTTCCTCAACATTTGAACTTAAAACTACTTGGCAAAAACTTCACTTTTAACGTTTTTCCAGTAGTAAAGCGCGCAACGCGTGAGGTCCGGGTTGGGTCTGGAATTGGGACCGTTGACCCAAAAAAAACTCTTGAAAAAAAGTTTAATTGATGTCGAGGAAATCTATTTTGCACGTGATGAATGTGTGCTGGAGTATAGAACAAATAAAAGAAAACTCATTTAACTTTGCGGGAAAAACTTGTTAGAAATGTTAGAATGCTTGCTCGTCGCTTGTTCATTTCCCCGAAGCCACTTGTACTAGCAGTTGTACTCGTCGTAGTTTTGTTAAAACCAAACAACACGCATAACACACAAGAAAAAAACATTTCATATTCATTCCCGGAAGTTTGGAATGACAAGTTTTAGTTTGTATAGTAGTTTCCAGAAACAGCAAATGACTGGAGGAGGATGTGTATTGTACTTAGATGTGTGGGGCTTCAATTGGACTCTGGATTCTGGAACCGACGACGACGACGACTTTTTGCTTGAAAAACGTAGGCAAAGCAGTCGTAGTCATTCTCGCGGTCCTTGTAACACTTATTTGTTAATTGGAATTCGGGTTCTCAACCCAATTCTACACACAAGGAAACCTCATTTGCTTTGAAAAACTTTTTAATTTGCTTTTAGTTTTGCTACTTGTGCTTTTTAGCGCACCAATTTCAGAGGCTAAAATTATCTCTGACAATGGGGTGAGAGAATCGAGATCAATAGAATAAATAA
>JAQGCM010000296.1:0-28978 GCA_034699705.1 Hymenaphorura dentifera | reverse complement strand
TTTATTTCTACTACTGACTCTTCTCTCTCAAGTCATTAAAACCAGGGAGCAGGAGAGTCGTATTATTTTTTTCTCTACTGTCCTTAGTCCTCGTCCTATCCTTCTCTCTCTGCTTTCAAAAAGTACGAGTACAGGGTCTTCATATTATATCATCATAACTAACGTAAGTAAGCACAGGTTTCAGTTTTCATACACTCTTTCAGTAGCCATGCGACTACAGCCCTGTTCTATCCTATCCTCAATCCTCGTTCGCATCCTCGCCTCATATTTTGATGCAGGTGTTCCTTCAGTTTTACATGTAATTAATCACGCCGAGACTCGAGTATTTAATTTTCGTTAATGTTCTTTTTCCCGCCAGCTCCACAGTTCTCGCACAGCGCACAGTTTTCGTGTGTGTTGAATGGACTTTCTCTTCGTCATTCCTTAGCTCAGCTCCTTCGCTCTTTTTTTTTTACTCCTGTGTGGTGTGGTTGTCCTGTACTCTACTCTGTACTGCTGCTGCTGCTGTAGACATGCATAGTTTGTAGAGAACAAACATTATTTCGCAAAGCAAAACAGTTGGATACCAAGTCCGGACGGGCACGGGACGGCAGGACGACGGGAGTGATGGGATCGGGATGCTGATGTTGCATGGAGCAGCAAAAGCAAACAGAGAAGCAGGAGAGGGAAAAGAGATGAGGATGAGACTTTCTCGTAAATCAATCATTTTGAAGTCTCAGTCTCAATCATGTACAGTACTTCACTGCCCTGTCCTTTTTTGTGGTAGTCCTCTGCTCGGCCTCGCACGGCGCTCCCAAAATAAACTAACTTGGCCCATGATGTTGGATTATATGCATGCATGCAATGCAAGGATTCAAGGAGAAAGTGAGTGAATGAATCCTCCTTCGAAGACGGAAGAGCGAAAAGACGAAAAAAAAGTAGGAGAAAACCCAAGAGTTGCAAGTTTGAACTGAACCGAAACAGAGGTTCAGTTCAGGTCTGAGACAAAGCATCTTGATCTTAGGAACGAAAGCGTGTAGACAGAAGAAAAACTGGAGATCAATACTGATGAGTCAACTCTCCCGGGAGTTCTCATAGCACTAGCTTTATTCTACTTGGCCCTATGGTCTCTAACTAAAGTACTTCTTCTATTTTACCCGGGTAGTTTGTAGCGGTGGTGGGCCTAGGGTTCCTCACGTAGTAGCATAGGGCAGGACATTTATTGTCGACAGAGAGAGTAAAGTAAAGACAACCAGGAGAGGACGACTAGGAGAGATCGAGGATGTGGATGGATTGTATTGGATGAATTGGTTTGCGTGCATCGTGAAAGCATTTTTTTTATTTCACTTTCGGTTGTTACAAGTGTGGTGTCGTCTCTCTTGTCCTGTCCTGCCTGTCTAGTCTAACCCTTCAAGTCCTTACCTCATATGTACATAATGTATTAATGGGATTTGTCCATATAGGCATGTATAGCCTCTAACTTTTTTTATTATTTTTACTTGCAGGGTGCTGCGAGACCAATCAAGGGGACACTCTGAGCTCAGTGTACGGGAGTTTGGTGGCTGGGAATGGAGGCTCAAGTCTTGGCAACAACGGCGGGAGTGGGACTGGGAATGGTGATGATTGGGAAAACGGCGGTATTCCCTCAGACGCTGAGTACATTACGGCCATCATCGGTGAATCCGTCGTCTTCAACTGTCATGTTGAGTTCCCAGAAGGATACCCCGTTCCCTACATTGTTCAGTGGGATAAGAAGGTAATTGAAAGCAACCAAAATCTTGGTGGCGAAAGTGCTCGGTCAGGGTCTCCCTTTTGTGGTGAAAGCAAAGTCAGTCGTTCCATGCCAAATTGCCGTTGAAATTTTAGTTTTTGAAACACCCTGCCGGATAAGCCCTGGCCTGCCTGCCTGGTGTACGTACGTAAGTGTTGGCTGTGCTGAGATTTTGGAAAAAATCAGTGGCAGACACTGACACTCCGCTGCACCTGCACGACACGCCACTGTAGCACCAACTCCGCTCTCACATCGTCGACGTTATGGAATATTTATTTTGGATAATACGAAAGTTTGGTTCTAACAAAAGGATGTGTGCGAGAGATCAGGTGGTTCTTATCAGGGGAGAAGAAAAAGATTAAGAAGGCAATCCTTCTTTCCATACTGTCATAACGAAATGTCACCTTGGGGACATTTGTCCTGGTTCAGCCTTGCATTGCCTCCCTGCCTGCCTTTTCAGCCTCGAGAGTCTAAGGAGCTGGAGCTGGAGCCAGAGCCAGGAGTAGAAATGTCTTCATGCTTGCCTGCATGGATTTTTGCCAATGTTTTTTCAAAAAGCGGGTTTTGCTCTCATATCACCCGAATCGGAAGAAGAAGAATTGGAATAGCACCTAGGTACATCCATACATATGCATTTTTATCCGCGGAATTGCATAAATATGGATGAGAAGGAAGAGAGAAGGATGTATAAGTATAACCCACTTCACACTCAAAAGACCTTTACATACAGACAAAAAGAAAAAGGAACGCCGACACCGTCGAACTTCGTTTCATCGGATTTCCGATTGGATTTAAGAAAATATTTTCAACTTCCTTCGGATCTTTCGGTTCATTCTACATACAACATTTACAATGCATGCACCTCAAACAAGCTGAGCTAGCTGGTCTAGCCTAGCCTGGGCTACCCGGGTTGGCTGGCTGGCTGGTTGGCTCAACTTTACCTTTTTTTCGCTTCGTACTTTGCACTTTAGAATCTTTGCACGGAATGAACGAATGAAGGATTTAGGTTTTTAGTGAACACGGAATTCGGATTTGTAGCCCCTTCCTGCCAAAAATTTATCTTTCAGAGTCTAAAATGCATGCAAATTGCTGCAAATACTTTCCTGTAAGATTTTAGGATAAAGTTTAGAAGATGAATGAATTCTAATTTTGTGCACAGCACAACTTTCAAATCAATTCTCTGTGAGTAAAGTGTGTGTGCAGAGCAAATTTCAAAAATTGAATTTCCTTTCTTTACAAATAATTCAATCTGGCTGGCTGGCTAGGACCTGAAAACTGGATTGGTGTCTGCCTAAAGTGCGCAAGGTATGCACACGGAGTTTGGTGGAAAGTGTTATCCGGATTTCAATCCTGTTAAATTATTTTACATCATTGTGTAACACTTTGTAAAGCCAGCCGAACTTTCCTAAGGGACGAAGGGGGAGACTGGAGCTGAGACTGAGACGAACGGACTTTCATTGCTGTGCTACCTCCTCTTCCTCGTCTCCTTCCTTTCAAATGCAATTGACTGAAACATGGTCCGATAAATGTAAATTGAGAATATATTGCCTCCTGATTATGTGAGTGAGAGTGAAAGTGAAAGACGATCGAGCTTGAGCTTGATGCAAGGAATCTGCGGGACTTTCTCCAACAGAGTCCCAGTCAAGAAGAAAAATTTCAAGAGAAAGAAATAGAGAGATAGAGTGGGAGGGACCTCATAGGAATAAATAAGTAACCTGCCTGCCGGGTTCCTTTGGTTCTCCAGTTCTCATGGCCTTAGCCTGGCCTAGCCTAGCCTCTTCGTCGGCCCTTCCCTGCTTGCCATCCTCTTAAGCTCCCCCATACACACATCCATGTACATATGTACTGAAACATTCACATACTTACGCGGAATATTTTATTGGCAATGACAGATAGCAAATTACATTCTTTCATTTTTCCCTTTTCAAATCCGACAACTTTTCTCTTCGCCGCCACCGCCACTGACGCCGCTTTCTCCTCAACTCTCCTCTTCTCTTCTTTTTCATTCCTCTCCTCCAATTTTCCCTCTTCTTCTCTAATATGACTTTTCTTCTTTCTATCACGGGTTTGGTCGTGAGCTTCATACAAATACCGCCATCACCAAACCACTGCACTGCCAACTCGACCGACCTTCTTTCTTTTTTCGCTACAACCATAGACCACACACACAGCACACGTCAACTCTAAACGCCTGCCCGCCTGCCAGCCAACCCAACAGATAAGATTGAGAAGTCTTACGCAATAGCAACCTAAACCTTTAGTCATACATACTGCATGTATACTATTTCTTACCTTAAAGGATAATTTGCTAGCCCACTTTCCTCAATCCGATCTAAACTCTCATTTTTCAGCACTTGCTTTCTTTCTTTTCCTGCACGAAGTCGATGCCAATCCGTTTGCCCAGTTTTTGTTCTGCCTCCTCTCGAACCCGAACCCGGATTAATCGAAAAATATCAAATACTTATGTCAAGCTATGTTTTCCGGTTTTGAGTATCTGGAGCAGAGCAGTAGCAGCAGTTGTAGTCGTGTGTTCCGTCCGTTGCGCTCTACAAATTTTAAATAACTTTCTTCCAGCAATTTCACTTTGATTTGTTTTTTATTTGTTGTTGTATTTGCCCCGTCACACTCCTAGACTCAACCAAAATCCCATTCAGCAGGAGAAACAAGTGAAAAGAGAATCAGAAAAAAAGAAATAACTGTACATAAAGAATGGTTGAAACAAAACTTGGATTTGTAGATGAACATCGCACAGCCCAGCTAGCTAGCTAGGAAATGTTTTCTCTTACTTTCTCCGCTCTGCTCTACGCTCCGAGCATTTGATCTTCCGACCGTGGGACGGCCTAGAGTCTAGGCCTACAATGAAATTCTGTATGAATGGGAATGCATGTGATGTGTGTGTGTGCGTTTTGCGATTGCTGTACTTGTGCGAATGTTGTACAGCGTAGTGCTGGGTAGTTGTCATATGCATGCACATGGTCTGGGTCTGGGCAAGCCAAGGTACTTCTCTTCTACTTCAACTAACGTGTAGTATATATGTGTTTGTTTCACTCACTGAGTTTGAGATTCTGTTTGTCGGTTCAGTTCTTTCGCTCCACTATATGTACTCTTCTGATTTTGCAATCGATTCCACAACCAACTACTACTACCTCGTCTCGACTCGTCTCCTGGTTTTGGTTTTGAAGACGAAAGGAATTTTCGGCAGCAGCGGTGAAAGCTGAGGGCTGTACAACATAATATAACAAGCCAGAGCGAGGCTAGAGCAGACCAACTCTCGATAAGAAAGAGTTATTAGGTTTTATAACGTAGCCGGAAACCAACTCAGGCTCAGAACACAACTCTTCGATATTCTTGATTGAATGGTTTGCTTGAGTTGTGAAGAGCGAGAGAGAGCGAATAGAAGAGGAGAAAGCCTGTGAATGTAGGCCTAGACCCAGACCGCAGAAATAGAGCCCAGCCCAAGAATTTAGGTCGTATTAGATACACAAGGCACATAGCCCATAGCACGTGGAGATTTTTGGACGGACGTCATGCCTTTAATGCAATGCCACCGACATAAATCCTCTAGAGAAAAAGGAGAGAATAGACGAGCGAACGAACGGGAAACTCACATCTCCCGAGAATCGGTTTGAAATAAGATTGCCGGAAAAGGAAAACAGTGAGTGGTCAGCGAGTAATGGTTGATGTAGTTAATATTGCGGAAAATATTTGTGCGAGAGTTTCTCATTTTCGATTTTTCCTTTTCTCCCAAATTCACTTCCAGAAGCCAATGCCTGAAACGAAACGTCAAGATACTACATTGGATTCGATGAGGGCAATGAACTTTCTTTGCTCTGCTCTGCTCTCTGCCGAACTGCCGAATCTAGAGAGTTTCGCCAGTAGCAGATTTTGTAAGAATTGAGTGAGTAGTGGAGTGAATGAGCGGCAGTGAGTTGAGTGAAGTGAATTGGTATGAAATAAATGTGAATGTGTGGGAAGTGAATTGAATTAAAGAAAACTTGTTCCATTTCTATTCTTGAGGGAGAGAAAGTCGAATTGACGGGATGAATCGGCTGAGTCGACTTCGGGGAGGAGGATTAAATCTTATTAGGAGAAAGTGCTATTAGTCTTGAAACACAAAATCAAGTTTGATAAGAAAATCGTACGTACGTACGTACCTTAACTTTAATATATGTAACTTGTGCGGGGTCGGAGTCGGCCGGCGTTGTTCCATGCCTTAATTTGAATTACCAGGCAAGGCAGGACCATGTTGTAATGCAGGGTACCACTACATTGCATTGCAAATTGCAGCAATGCCTGGCCTGGCTAGCAAAGTAGCAGCTAAGCAAGACTAAAGGCTCCAGCTGGGTAGTTCGATTTTCGATAAAGTAGTCATAGTAAGTTGGAGTAGATTTTGGTTTGCTTGACTTGAGCTAAGAAGGTTTTTGGAAGCCAACAGAGCCAGAGCCAAAGTCAAAGAGAGAGAGAGAGAGTCAGGAGTTGAGTTGAACATTAAGTTGAGCGGAAGCTCAAGTCATTTTTATGTTTTCCAAGATGCGTGTCAAGATTTAATCCCTTTTCTCTCATGCCTTGGCCCGGCCCTGCTTAGCAGCAGCAGCTCCTGCCTGCTTTTTCTCTTGCTACTCCCGTCAAATGTCATACAGTTTTTAAATTTTTCTTATTTCGTATTCGAATGGCACGGCAAGACATAACTACACATCACATCGACTTGACTTAAAGTCTTACACTATCTACATTTACCCCCTGCTTGCTGCAGAATTCTCCAGCTCCAGCCCCAACCAACCCGACCGACCTGTGCTGTGATATCTCAAAGAGTGTCAGATCTGATGGGACTCGTGCTCAAACTCAAACTTGAGTTCTTTCCCTACGTCGGTACGCTACAAATATCGCAAATGACAAGGACGAGGTTTTGACATGAAAGAAGAGATGTACGTACAACATGAAAATAGTAGGAGCTGAGCTGAGCTCTGCTCCTCTGTACATTTTGAACATCTTAAACTTAAACTAAGGCAGAAAGTGAAAGCATTTGCTCCACTTTCCCCTCATGTCCTATTCAATAAGAGAAAGTCAGTCGTCAGTCAACAGAAATCGCCTGTGGCTTTCTGAGCCAATGAGTGACGGACGACTGATGCCAACCCACCAACTTTTTTTATCCGTCCTAAGTCAAGTAAGTCACTCTTCATGTGAACGAACGAACGTGAAGTGAACCATTCGCAATTCTTCAGGAGAAAAAAAAATCATCTCATCCAACATCACATAAATTCTGTCACATTTCACTTTCCCTTCGCTTTCGCTCAGAAAAATGAAGAGTACAAAACCACTTTGGAAGGATTGATTTCAATTTTATTGTCTGCTGCTCTACGACGAACGAACGAACGACTACTCTGAAATATTGCTCGCTTGCATGCTAAAATGATTTTGGAAGGTTTTTTTTTGCACGAGCCGAGCAGGAGTAATCGGGGGAGCAAGCAAGCAATACCCGGACCTGGTACCGGTCGTAAAGATCCTTGTCGGATGAATTACCTTATGTGAGTGAGAGTGACCATGACAAGCAATTCAGGAAGTTACGGTTACGGATTGCTCTGGGGCGTCGAAATAGTCAGGCAATGCATAAACCTTGATTTGATTTTTTGACTGGTTTGCGGGCCTGGCTGAGTGTCAGTGTCAAAAATCGTAAAGCCCAAAGCCTGGCCTGGCTACTCTCCTAGATTTTGAGTGAACGCATTTTTCTCCCAGAAAGTTTAAATACAAACTCCTAGGGTCGGCCTAAGAAGGCCTAAAAATGTATTGAAAGTGCAAGTACAGCCAGCCAACAGCCGGGTATTTTCCCAGAAGTCCATCATAAACCTGTACTCTACACAAAAGGGTGTGAATTTGAGTTCATAGGTCCCAAAATTCCCCTTACTTGCCCGAACTGACTGACTCCGTATTGAACCACGAATTTGATCCGGAAATAATTTTGTGATAACAATAATTGATTTTTTACTCTGTTCTCTTGTCACCTTGTTTCCTCTCTTTCTCTTTTTAGGGAGTGGAAATTCCAATTCACATCTGGTATGACGGCTACCCAACCCACAGTGGAGAGGGCTATGAGGGACGTGTTGCAAGAGTTAACCCAAACAGCTCCTACGGTCTTGCTTCGCTCAATTTGACTGCCATTCGTGAGTCGGATAGGGGTTGGTACAATTGTCGCGTGTATTTTCTCAATCGAAGTCCTCCACCACAAAATACTAAAAATATCTCGGGAAGTTGGTATCACCTGGACGTACATGCTCCGCCGCGTTTTATTCATACTTCGGATGATGTTGTCTACACCAAAATTGGAAAGAACATTATTCTCCATTGCCGTGCAGAGGGGACCCCACCGCCTGAGATTGTCTGGTAAGCCAAACCTACCAAGTCAAGAAAAAGAAAAATACTCTGAAATTCTTAATTGAAATGTCATATGGAGGAGTACACACGTTCTGTATGCTTGCATGTCCTGTCCTGCCCTGAGAATGAAAGTACAACATAAACTGCTGAGACAATTGGGTCGAAATCTAACGAATAATTCAGAATATGTGTACATTGTAGTCGTTTGCAGTTTGCACTGCTGTGGCAGTTCGGAGACAGTAGTCGGTTGTGGTTGCCGTTGCCATTGCCTTGATGGTTTTAGTAGGTGATATGAAGGCTGAACATGTTTGCCGTTTGAAAGACGACCGAGGCTAGGGCTAGACGACAATGCATTGCATGCATTGAAAAAGACACAAAAAAGGAAGAAAGACTGACTGAGAGCAAGTGGCTAAAAAGAAAGAGAAATACAAAGACGATGAATTTTGTATATGTTCAATGTTAGCAGAATACATACAAAGTTTGTTGGCTTTATCCAAGTACGTACACCAAGCGCAAGCAATTCACATCAGGCAGACTGACTGCATGGCTGTTTCGTGCAAGTGTGTACGACGTGCAATCGGCAGGCAACATATTGACATTTCGAAGGTGTCACTCACATATGGTTGAGGAAGAAGATTTTTTTTTGGCACACTGAATGTTTGCAGTACCTCCCAGTGATGATAGGACGATGAAACGAGGATGACACACATTATGGGCAGAATGGCAAGAGTGTCGAGAAAGCCTGGCTCTTATGTATGACACGCAACGCAAAAAGTGATACCCGGGTACTAGTAGTAGTATTCGGTGGATGCTCCTGGGCTGGTCATAAAATTTAAGACGAGAATGAAAATGAAATCGGTCTTTTCCTCTTCCTCCTTCGCCCTCCTTCTTATCCTTCCTTCCTCCAGCTTCTCATATATGTTGGAGAAAGAAATGAGGTTGAACAAACAACCGCCCAGTGCTAAATGATTTGCTCGTTTGTTTGAGTAAAATTCTTCCCTTTGACCACGACTACGACGACTAGTGCAAGAAGGAGAAAGACTAGGACTAAATTTCACCTTTCCTTCCTTTTTAGCTCAGCTCATCCATTCAATCGTCGTTGTTGGCAAACATGACTTACTAAAGGACTCCAATTTAGAAATACTAGTACGAGTAGCAAGCAGCACATTCTTAGTCTTGGTTGGAAAACCGCACCGCAAACAGACAGACAGACTTAGTGCCTTCTTCAGTTCTAAAAGTTTTCTTCTGTATACTTTTAAGAATATCCAACCTAACACGTACTGTGTTAAAATTCTTTTCTTTTACGTTTCGCAATGTTGCTCAACATTGAAAATGGGGTAGACTTGCACGTACATAAATGTTATACTTGTAATTAGTACCGATAGAACAAAGAGGTCACCTTGGCTTTGGCGTAGTCATAGTCTAGACGAACTACGCACAATGCACAATGCACAAGTAATTCGCTTCGCTTCCAACTTCTTCCGCTAGTCTTACAGATAATTGCTATGCTCACTCTCTGAGTATCTGACTGAGCTAAAGTCTTTCCTCATTTCCTTTCTCATTTAGCAGAAAGTTGCAGCTACTAATTAATTTGCGAACAAAGGGGGTCGTTCGTTGTCATTCTTACTTTTAGTGTTTGGAAATTTGCTTCTAGTTTACTTTCTTGTGTCCTCAGGACAAGTAGAAGTAGAAGAAGTGGAAGTGGAAGCAAATGAAAGGAAGGAAGCAAAATGAAATCTCTCTCCAAGTAGATTTATATGATAGAATCATCTTCAGCAAAACTGAAATCCACTCGAAATGCGAAAAGCTTCATATCTTGTGGAGCGTAGAATTTTACAAGTGTATGTAAGAGCAGTACGTAATCAAAGAACCAGTCTAGTCGTGGTTAGGAGGAAGGAGTCATCTCTTCGAGTGGAAAGCTAAAGAAAAAGAAGAAGCTGGCTAAGGCTGACTAAGGCGACTAATACTCTTGCAATGCATTGCAAAGCAATGGCAAAATGGCAATGCATGCCATGCGCCCACTTCTAAAAAGCTAAATCCAAAGCCAAAACCAAAGCCAAGAAGGTACGATTCCAGCATCCAGCATAGGTATGACAACTCTTGCATGAGAGCAGAAAAATAAAGCAAGGCAAGGAGAAAGAGACGACTGACTGACTAGGTTGGGTTCTGTACATGTACAGAAGATCCTCTTTATGTAGAAAGTATCAAACTCTTCGTTTTTTTCACTCCTTTCCTTCCTTTCGTCACGGGGAAAGTAGAATATTAAGAGGAGGTATATTTATTTCCTTTGGGGAAACTTTTAGTACTAAAGCGCCAAGCACTCGTGTTTATTAGGAAAAGCTGAGAAAGTGAAGATTCAATAGGAAAATGGAAGTCATTGCATTGCATTGCAGTGCAGTGCAGTGCAGTGCCGACTCAAGACTGACTGACTTGACTGACTTTCTCCCAAGGAAAGCTACAGAGTTTGCAGAGCCAGCAGAGTTTTTCATCCAACCTGATAGCTTTTTCACAGTACACTACATATTTACAACACAACGGACTGAGTATTTCGAAGATGGCGAAATAGACGAGGACGACGACGACTATTTGGTCCTTTGCAGATGCAAATGCAGTCAGTGCCAGTCAGTCAGTCAGTCTCTCTCCTATTTGTAGTTTCTTCTTTAATATGTTAATCTCCTTTGCCTCCCCACTTATCGTTTTCTTTACATTGCGTTACGACGCGTTACATTTCCTTGAATTGTCACTGCACTGCTCTGCAACGACCACCACTGCTACTCCTAGCTACAAAGTCCTCCTCTACCTTACTCACCCTGAAGTGCAGAGTGTTAAAATGTGAAAGCTCTTCTCCTCTCAAAATGTATAATGCACTCAGGGAAAGTTTCCAGAATGCATAAACTAGGACCTGGTGAAGTACCTATTACTACCTATACAGAGTTCCTTTTACATGAGTTTAATGATGACAATTTGATTAACTAAATGGATTCAGATGCAGATGCCTGCCTGCCTCGACGCCTTTTTCGAAATGGAAGAGTATGTGGCTATGTGTGTATGTATGCAGGACGTTAGTGAGTACCTACCTTGGGCTTGGGCCTGAAATGAAAAATGGAAATTGGTGGATACAGAATTGAATATAATGGAAGGAACTCAACTCAACTCTCTGGAAGTTCTGCTCTGAGTCTGAGCTGCTACTGCTTGCTACAAGTTTTGAAGTTAATTAGTTTAGCTCTAATGTCATACGTATTTCATGTTGAACGAGGAATTTGTTAACCTCATAGCATATTTTCAGGTTCCGCGACACGTCATTTCCTTTCCACGAAAGGAAAGTATTATCGTGAGTCCCAAGAGACCACAAAAATCTGAAGGATTCCATTTTTGCCATTTTTGAATTCATGTTGCGCAAACTTCCTCGTTAGGCATTGGCATTGGGTTGGCAAACATCGAAAAATATACATACACACAATAAATTTTGTTACAAACCTTCAATTTCTACTTTCAACTTGACTTGACTTGCGAGCAGGCCTCAGGCATTCCAAAATTCAGCTTGCTTCCTTTCTCGATTGTGCTCAACATTCTAAGAGAAAGTTGATTGAAAGTGGAAAGCAAAACCTTTCATTTGCACGAACCTAGTGCACTACGTATGTGTGTATATTTGGACATTTTCAAGGATTGTGAAGGAATTCGATGAGGTGGGGTTGACTGGAGCACAATGTACAATGTACACAGAATGAACATATTTCACATTCACATGTTGGCCTCCGAATTTCGGGGTATTGTTCGCAACATGCCATTTATAACTTTTGGTTTGTGAATGGAGTGAAAGTTGAGTTGAGTTGAGGTTAGGTGAGTTGGTGGTGCAAGATGCAGAAGAATGCAATGGCGAAATGCCCGCCCCACCAGGCTACCAGGCCTCAGCAGCTCGTTCGTGCTGTTAGTTAGAAGAGCTGCTAGAGTGGGGAAAGAAAGTGAAAGATAGACGGAAGTTAGTGTTAGTTATAAGTAGCAAGTAGCAGGACTATTTCAGTTCTACTATTTCTACTACCAGGACTGCCCGGGTCTTAGCCTGGCCTAAGCTAAACTACCCGGGTACTTTATTCTTCGTGCTTGTACTACAAACACATTCCGATAGAAATGAATAGCAATCGCAATATGTACGTTATGCATGTGTGTTTGTGTTGTGTGTATTTGTAAGTCTTAAGTGCAGCAGGAGCAGAGCACCAGAATTTGATGTGTATTTGGTTCTCCTTGTGTGTGTTTTGCAGGTACAAAGACTCGGATCCAGTTCAACCATCAGTAACTATATCGATCGTGAATGAAGGCACTGAACTCCGCATCTCACAGATTAAACAAGACGACATTGGAGATTTCACTTGCATAGCGAGTATGTTTTCATAACCATCATTCTATTCTCTCCATTTTAGTAAAACTAGAGCACTTTATGTGTTGATCCAGAGACGAATTTAGAAATTATCTCCTCCAAACTCCAATTCCATTCCGTTCAGTAGAGCAATTTTCGATTCAATTTGTCGAGTCGTTGATAAAGCTATTAAAGTTTCTTTTAAAGATTCTGGCCGGGTGAGTTTGACTTGATTTTGCTGCCAAAGAAATTAAATACAAATTAATGAATGAGGCAAAGTCGTAGACGAAGTCGTCGCTCGTTAAGATTTAAGATTTTTTCATCCCGGCCTACGTATCTGTGCCTCACAGTTTGGAGAAAAGTAAACGGAGCTAGGAAGGAAAGTAAAAATAAACTTAACTGATACCAATTTTGTTTCTCTGCTTGGCTAAAGGAAACGGAGAAGGGAAGATCCACCACGTTGTGAAAGTTCTTATCGCAGGTATGAAAATTCAATACACTTTACTTTACTTTTACTACCACTTACTTACTATTATAGGATGGTAACTAAGTTAAGCAGCAGCAGCAGCAAGAAATTCAAACCTAAACGAAACGCGTACATGCATCGTACGTACACCCAGCCTTGGTGCACATCGCACATCGCGCTCACCGCTGGTTCATACGTACCATCGTACCAAGTGCACATATTTACTTAAGAACTTTATTTTTACCTTGGCTGGCTTGGCTTGCCTTTGACTACCTAATACCCATGTCCTGCATGCCTAGTTTTTGAATGAATCCACTTAGACCCTACCCGGGAATGATACACAATTCACCCGGATCGGATGAAAATGAAACCCAAACCGAAGCCCAGCCGTGTCATTTTCATTCTTTGGCACAACAAACCAAACCTCATGTAGTGCAGTGCAGTGCATGCTGCTGCTGGTGCTGAAGGCTAAGGCTAACAAGTTTTTTTCACACAAAACTCGAGAAGAAAATTGAACTAGAAGAGAAAAACAACATTCTAAAAATTGCTGCGTGAAAATTGTTTCTTTTTTTCTCGCCCTCTCTCTCGCTCTGTATGTATCTCCATCCAAGTACTTTGTGATTCCGATTGGAAGTCCAGTTCACTTTCTCGACTTTCGACTTCTTGGTTCATTTTTATGCGGAAAGTGAACGGAGTCCTAAAATTTTATTTTCACTATTCTGCACTCACTCTGCTCCAATAATGTTATTCACCCGTCGAGAGATGAGTTTATCAACGATGTTCGTTCCGTTCGAGTTGCCAGCCAGCCACCAATTCCCCCGCTTGCCCGCCGCCTTGAAAAATGGGTTGATTGATAAACTAGCTGGCTAGAGAAAGTTGGAAGTTCGTTAGTTAGGGCAGAGCAGTGCTGAGCTGTGCGGTGCAGAGAAGTGCAGCGAGATAGAAAGGCAGGCAGGCAGGCGGGAGACTTGCCAAGTGAATTCATTATTCGCCTTTTCTCTGCTTGACTAGTAGACAAGCAAAAGAATCACCGCTTGGGAATTCCTCCTCTTGAAAAGTTGTTTTAATTTTATTTCCAACCAACCCAACCAGCTCAGGTAAGTTTTTTTGATTCTTTCTTCCTTCCTTCTCCTTTGGAGAGAAAGTTCAATTTGTCTGCAATCTGTTTATTGTTTTACTTTGGAGAAAAAAACGGAAGAGGAATCACGAATAGTTGGGCTGGTTGGTTGGGCTTGCTTGCATTGGGCTGGCTAGGTTGGGCTCTCTCGGGTTACGTTGGTTTAGTTGTTAATTGAATCTCATGTCTACTCTTTCTTTTCCTCTGCCTTTTTTATTTCCTTGTGCTTTTTCCCTTCATCGGTGAAAATAATTTTATTTCCCAAGTTTTCTCAGGCGACAAAGAACAAGGCAAACTTTTCAAAGTCTGTAGTCTGTGACGATTTTCTACTTTGTGTTCTACTCCTCTCCTGCGTTGCGTTGCGTTGCTAGTGTCGGGTTGGTGGTCCGAGCCCAGCACTAGCACCACCACCAGCACCACTTTCTCTTCTCCAGATAGTCCAGGGTGAAAGCTTGAAAGCTATATACTCTGTAATGCATGCAATGTTACTTTCTCCGATCCCAAAGCTTCAGCCACGGCCACACACACGGCCACAGTCAGTAGTAGCGAAAGTTTTTTCCCTATATATTTTCATGGAGAAAAGAACATTGAAATAAAGTTTTTTTTTGTCCTCTCTTCTTCTTCTGCTCCTCTTCTTTTTCGTCTTCTTCCTCTTCCCTCATCTTTTGGAGCGTGCGAGTGCGAGCGTCAACGGAAAAGTTTAGTCGCCTCCGCCACAAAAGAGTATCTTTTGATCATTCCCTTAGATTTTGAAAGGTATTACATTATTTCTTGGTCCGATCTTCTTGTTATTTCATCTCCACCGAACCCAATACACATCTGACGAGAACCCCAGCGTGAAACCAACTTATTTGTTTCCAATCCAATTCCTCCTTCTTCCTTGCCTGCCTCGCCGAGTCAAGCAAGCAAACTGTGCACAAAAAATGAAGAGAAGTGCATCACTTATTCGCAGTGCCAGTGCGGCGCAGTGCGTTGCTAAAGTTTTTATTTCTTTCGATGAAATGAAATGAGAAATTCTTTGGGATTTGCCTACCCGGACTAGTCTAGGCTTGAAGGAGAGAAGAAGAGATGCGTGATTTCATGAGCACCTTGCATTTAAATCTAAGCAGCACATTCCCCCCAAGTTGTTGAAGTTGACTTCCTTAACTTTTCTAGATGGAAAAAATCTACATACCAAACTTTGATTTGATTTGGTTCTTTTGACTACTGACTGGCTCCACAAGGAACCTTACAGTTTATAAAAGTCCTAAGAAATTAAATTAATTTCTTTCCAATATGGCTATGGCATGCATGCATGAAGTGCTGCTTTTTTTCTTCGATGAAATCACAGAGACTAGATGCTTGCTTGCGTGCTGCAACATCTTGCAGACTTCCTAAACTATTTTTGCATTGCATAATTTGCGGGATTTGGAGAACTGGAAGACTTTCTGCAAGACAAATTTTAAATTATTTAAATTTTGGCGAGACAGTATTACTTATTCTGAGAGTGAAAACAGTCCCAAAACGCCGGGTGATTTGCAAAGTGTGCCATAACAGAAAAAAGGGGGAGGAATTGGAGTCCGCGATGCGATACCCTCTGTGTTCTTTATTTCCTCATGACTACGTGCACTTTCAATTTGGTAATGTAAATCAAGACGTTTATGAGTTCACGCGTAATTTAAGTTCAATTTGTGGAAGTAATCCGAATGACGGCAGAGCAGAGAAGCGAGATGAGAGAAAGAGAGAGGCAGAGAATTGTACAGTTTGTGCAAGTTTTTCTCTTGGGTCTTGTTGATTGGAATTTTCTCGGTCGGACACTAATGACCTATCCAATGTATAGCTTGCGAGCTGTGGGCTAAACTTACTCCAGAGAGTACAATGAAAATGATGATTTGACTTGTTTGTATGGTGGGCAGGTTCTGCAGTGATCATTACTCCACCACAAAATATGACCAAAGTGGAGGGTGAGAAAGCAGCATTTCCTTGTGAATGGAGAGCTATGCCGTCTAATGCGAGCGTCGTCTGGTTCCGTGACGGAGTACCCGTGAGACAGGTGAAATATTTTGGATTTTAACTACGTACTCTCCTCCTCACAATTATTGAAAGTGTCTAATTAATTCAGTGTAATTAATTTTATTGTGGGCCACACACAGATCTCATCACTAGAGTCTCGCCTTGAAACACCGAATGAGGGGAGTCTCATCATTAATCCTGTCGCCGCGGACGACTCTGGGTTCTATGAATGCCGTGTGTCCAATGGGATCGGTGAAACTCAAAACGCTGTGGCTTATCTTAATATTGAATGTAAGGATTTCCAGCAGCCAAGATCAAAAAATTCCAACAATGAATTAAGAATTGTTGACTTTCACTTGGGAATTTTGTGACTTACTTTCTCCAGATCCAGCTCAAGTAACATACACACCTACGGTTCAGTACCTGCCGCATAGGCTAGCAGGCGTCGTTCGATGTTACATAATGGCCAATCCACCGATTCAATTTGTGATGTGGACTCGGGACAAACATTTGTTGGAACCTTATGAGACAGAAGGGTTTGCTGTCATGAACAATGGCTCACTTCTAATTGACCGGGTCAAAGAGACGCACCAAGGAATGTACACTTGTACTCCGTACAACGTACACGGCACCAAAGGCTCTTCACTTCAAATGCAAGTCATTGTCAAGGAACCACCCAAGTTTGAAGTGACGCCGGATCCAATGTACCAAAGCAAGTTGGGCTCTTCACTCGAAATTCCGTGCAGTGCGGTCGCCCCCAACGGCACAACCAGCCCTTTGATTACTTGGCAAAGGGTACGGAAACAGAATCTCTAATGACTTCTCTCTCAATGTATCCATTAAATCTTGAGACAAAAACATGCATATCTCAAGTCTCAGTCTCGCCTGAGATTCTTTTATGTTTTAGTTTTAAAATTCCACACTTGCTTGACTGACTTTTCTTCTTCTGTCTCTGCTTTTTTTATGTTTAGCGTGATGGGCGATCATTGTCTCGTGAAAGACTCCGCGTTGTGGAAGGGAGCTTGATGATAGAGAATTTACATCAGACTGATTACGGGGAGTATGAGTGCATTGCGTCAAATGAAGTCGCGACTCTCGTGACTTCCACCAAAATAATTGTCGAAGGAACCAAACCACATGCTCCATACAATATTACTGCCACTTGCGCCGTGTTCAGTGTCACCCTTTCTTGGCTTCCAGGTACATGTCTGCCTCATGATGACACTTGTATTTTGCTGGAAATTTTAGCTCCTGCATTGTTCTAACTTTGGTTCATTTTTTCCAGGCTATTCGGGTGGACCCGACTTTCGTCAAAATTATGTCGTCTGGTAAGAGCAATCAGATTCTTGATTTGCTTGTTCCTGCTCGAATTCTGAATGCAATTTTAATTCTGAGCATTATTGCAAATATGAAATTATAGGTACCGACCACTTGGAGAAACCAAATGGGACGCACTCCCAGTAACACCGCAGGGAAGTACTAGAATTACAATTCGAAATTTGAATCCTGGAAAAACATACCAGATTCAAGTGATCGGAACGAATGATCTTGGCGAGGGTCAACCCAGTGAAATAGTCAACATTACTACCAAAGGTATTTTGCAGTTCTTAGCTCCTCCAAAACTCTCATATTCTAATTCTAACCCCAGCCTTTTAAAAATGTACTTGGCAATTTATTCTGATTAGAATCATTCTGAAAAATGCAATGTTGCAAAAAATGTCTAATGTGTTCATTTGCTTCACTAATCACTTGCACTAATTAAATCTCAAACTGGAAATATTTCAATGAGACCAGTGCAAATGAGAATCTTAATCTTCTTAGTCTTGACTAGAGCTTTAGTTAGCAAATTTCTATAGGGAACTCCTTGAAAAAAATTTGAGATCCTTTTCAAGTATTATAGTTGAGTTTTATAGTGATTTGTGTGTCTTCTTGCGGTGGAGGTATAGCAGATACGATCCTGATCCCGAATGGATCGGAAATCAAAAATAATGTGACCGGTCCCGGCCCTCTTCTTCCTGGTGCTTCAACTAGTGTGAACAATGAAGGCCCGGGTAACTCTTTCTCACGCTCATCAACACTATGTACTACTTTGCTTGCGCTTTTCCGTTTTATTAACCCCGAAAATTCGGGGAGTTAAGGTTGTAGGAATCGCTTTGGGCGAATGATGCACGCTTGCCTGTGACCATTGTGATTGTAATTTTATTGATTCAATTCAAATTAGGCTTTACATTGTTGGATACCTTATCTTGTCCCTGTTTTTTGATTTCGTAGCAAGTTTAGCTGGCCGTATTTTAGGGGAAATGAAATTAGTCAACGTTTTTGAATTTTTGGTTTGAATTTTGCATGATTTATTTTGAATCCTCGGTTTGCAGATATATCCGATTATTCAGTTGTTACTTATCCGACTGATGAGTTTGGCTCAACTTATATTCCTGTAATACTCAGACCAAAAGGTTTGTTTTGCATATAAATTTTTTATTTAATTATTGGAATGCGTTGTTGTAGATTAGATTTGATATCTTATGTTGTTCTGCATGAGATTTCCATTTCATCAAGGCTAAAAGGAGAAATTTTAACATTGACGTGATTGGTTGTCGCAGGACCGAAACCCGGTGCTCCATGGAATGTAACGTTAGACGCGACGGAGAACTACTTTATACAGGTGTCATGGCAGGCACCCTTAGAAACTGAAGTGGGCATTTCACACTATCATGTAATGTTCAGATTACCGACGGATCCAGACTTCAAACAACTTTCCAAAGATCCGATCAAACCGCCCACGACTGTTTTTCTTAGTAAGATTTACAAGTCCTATCCAAGGAAATATTTCGATCAAATTTTTTATAAAATATCACCAATAAAAATGCAAAATTTGACTTTTTTGTTTTCAGCTCGAGTACTGCGTGAGAATATGCACTACCATATTCTTGTGGCAGCGTATTCGATTAGTGGGGTTCGGAAGGACAGCGATGAAGTAGTTTATTTGGTGCCTGCGCGAGATAGGAAACGAGCCATCATTGCTGGTAAGTTTTAAATTAATTGTGTATTTATAAACGCCTCACCTGTGGGCAAAAGCAAATTATGCATTACTTGTTCTAAATCCAGGTCTTGTCGGTGGGTTACTCTTCTTCGTGGTAGCCATCATCCTCTCTGTTTGTGCTGTCAAAATTTGTAATCGACGGAAACGCCGGAAACAAGAGAAAGGTAGTCAAAACTAAAAACTATGCATTCTACTTACGACTACGACGATTTTAATTGAGCAGTTTTTGCAAAATTCAATGCATGTATTAATGTTCTGCTTTGTTTCAATTCAGCGTACAACATGGTGGCCTGCCGTTTGACTGATGCCAGAAATGGAGGCCAAATTCCGACTCAACCTCAGGTCCCTGTTGCCAAGCCGTGAGTAAAAATTAGCAATTTAAGAACTTTAGCTAATCTTGTGGGTTAAATAATGTTAAACATTTTCACTAATTGATGAAACCAAACAAGTTATTAGGTTTTGCCAATTGAGTAACATATGTATTCATGTATTTTTTTAATCTTTCAAAACAAATAGCCGGCAAAAGAGCAGTGGAGCAGTTAAGTTTCGATTTCACTCATTAGATGTGTCGTGTTTTGTGCAAATTTGTGTTGTTTTCGGTTTTGCCAGTTGAAAATTTGCTGTTTCAATTATTAACAAGCCTTGTCGTACTTACGATTGATTATACACGTATTGTACGAAGTGACAAGACAAAGTAAAATTTGTATCGCTTACTTCATTGCTTTCGATATAGCTTCATATGCAAATTAGCATATGAAGGGCGTTTAAAAGCATGACAGAATGCTGCGCTGTGACGCTATGATATGAGTCTAACTTTTTATTGAAGTTGGCTAGGATTTGGTTCATTGGATTGTTAAAATTTTCAGGAGTGGAGCCGCCCCAGTACTCGTTGTGATTTCGTGGGTGAAGAGAGCGTATCGGTCGCTGGGTCGCGTGGTGGGACGCTCCGTGTAAGTTATTAACCCGTGGGCTTTAGTCTGAAACGGCTTTGCTCCACGACCATCTGGATTATACGTATGACATGTCATTTAACTAAGGTTAACATGAGAATTTGTTTTAGATTTCACCTGTTGGATCTCCCCCCCAGACGTCACGCCATCATTTTGACGACGAGGAAGCGGTGAGCTTTTCTTTGTGACTCAAACTTACTGAATTTAATTTCTACTAAAGTACATTGTAAATCTAACTTTTTATACATTTCTAGTCCGCCATCCATCACCAGCATCACACTCTCCCTGGGCGACATCGGTCACCTCCAAGGTAACGACTGCTAATTTCGGATGCTTTTACCTTTGAATCCTGAACTATTCAAATATAAAATTCAATTTATGATATTCAGGCACCCGACATCACCCCTCCTCGCCATTGATATTGCCACCTGGACAACATAGAGGTATCGTCCTACCTTGGGGTACACATATTTTTATGGCCGCACCATTTTTCCAATTTTGCACGAAGCACTTTCACCACTAGAATATAAGAATTTAACTTATCTTATAAATATTAATTCTTAAACCGATCGATCACTACTGCAATTTGGCAAATTAATAAATTTTCGGCAACGTTTCGGTTGGGCCATTATATTAGTACGTCAACAGCTTAAACCGTGGTTTTGAAATCTTATTGTTGAATATTTGTGCAGACCTCCTAGACGAAAGTTCCGACGATGGTGGTTTCCTTGCCCCCCGTCCCCTGAGGTACTATCCACGCGGCCGCCGAAGATTCAATCTTGTGCTTCCTGGGAGCTTTTTGCCCTCAACTTCTCTTATTCGCCCTGAACACTTGACACCGCGTCCTTTCGCCAGTTCCCCCATCCCACGTTCTCACACCGTCTCACGCTCCAGTTTTCTCAGTCCGGTTGATCTCAATCTCAGCTCAGTAACCCGCTTTCCTGTTCTAGTCCAAGTTCATCAGCAACCACCTTACCTCTGGAGTACTGCCACAACTGGTCGACACTTTCACCCAAGTGACCCGACCCCACCACCTTGGGAAGCTGAGAGAATACGAGATACACTCGCCCGGGACTTGGATTATTTGGAGAGACAAGTGCCATCATCTGTCCTACGCCGTAGTGCTATTCGCCAAGAACAGCAACAATACCTCCAACACCAACAATTTTCCCCAGAGACTTCCCCCCGGGATCAGAGCGGAGTCGACAAATCTTCTTCTAGCGTTCGTTTCCAAGAAAGATCGTCATCCTCAGGATTTCAGAGTGGGAGCAAACACACGACGTCCTCAATGCCGTCTGGCGGAAGTTTGGGTAGATCTGGGATGTCAGGAGAAATACTCCTCCGGCCAATCGCACTTCCCGAAGAACCAGCTCACGTTCAAACGTTATACCAGGGGGGATATCCCACCCAGTACACACTTCATTCTTACAGAACATTACCGCCGCGAACTTACGAGAATTGGCCTCGGCGTGAAATGTATACTCCGCCAGTTTACACAATGGCGGCTCGCTCTCCGTCTCTTTTTGAAACATTTATTGGAGAAGAAGCTCCGCTCACGATCCCAACGTCTGAGCCGAGTCCTAGCACTAGAACTCTGTTAGACATGTCAGTTGATGACCCTTATGAGTTTGACCCCGTGATACCAGACACGTCCCCAGAAATTGCGAGTCAAGTTCCAGCCCCAATGATGACCTCTACGTCGACGACGAGTACGACGTCCATGTCAAGATTTAAGAGGACCAGGGATAGGTATGAGAATATGGAAGCTCGGGTGGCAGCCATGAAAGAAGAATTTTTTGAGTACAGACGTCGGCAAAAGAAACGAATGGAAAGTGCGTGCTAGCAATAAATTACACAAACTTCATACTAAAACTAACATTAACATAAATCACCCCCACACACCACACTTACATAAAATACCTACTAAATACATAATAAGTATTACATAAACCTGTAAAAAAAAATTAAGAGAAAAGCGTTCGAGCAAAAAAGTTCAATAACTAGAAGCAAAACTTGAAACTGGAGACAACAGGGGAGCGGTTATTTATAGAACGGTTTACAAATGTAATTTTGTATTATACATACTTGTTTTTATTTTTTACATTTTTTAAACCCACAAAATCCAAATATGATCCTGTGTTCAAATTTAATTGTAAATGACTAATGACTAGCTAGCTAAGTTTACAGTTGACCACTATATGTTATTCAAAACTGCCATTTTTCAGCATTGTTGTTTGTTTTTGTTTTCATAATTAATTATTGATTGTTAATTTTTTTTGTTCAGAAAGATCGACTAGGACTAGGTTATTAAATGAGTTTAGAATTTTATTTTTTAAATCGGTTAGATTTTTTTCTCAGACTGATTTCGTTCAATACTCCTGAATACAAAAATATGAATGGAGTGAGGAGTGAATGGATGAATTTGGGAGAGGATTAGCTGCAACTGCAACTGCAACAACCACATATGGTAATTTGAAAAGTATAAAAGTCTCAAGCAAGTTTTACATAGCGAGTTTACAGAAGACTAGATGATTGATGTAATTGTTGTGCGTAATTGTTGTGAAAATGAATCAAGTGCAAAGTGTAAAATTAGTATGAATCGAAGTTTATGGGAATTGAGTGAAAATTATGCAAACGAGGTGGTGTGAGAATCCTAATGTGTCATAAAAGTGTCATTACGATTACGAAATGAATATGTAGTGCGAAAAAGTATGAATTGTAGAATGTTAAATACATGCAATTATGTATTCACAAGTTCTGTACTTAAGTTACGTTAATTTAAGTAAAAACTTCACAGCAACATAAAGCCAGAAGTACAGCATTATACCAAAAAATACAAGAGAGCAACGCTAACGCTGCTACAAACTTACACCAAGAGAAAAATGAAGAAACAAACCAATTTAAGTGAGAAATTCTGAGGAGCATTTTGAATTTTGAATTAGTTACTTTATAAAAATCTATAAGAAAAATGAGTTCGAGAGAATGTGATTTGATGATTAGATGATTCTTTTTTTCAATTCGTGATGAAAACGAGAATGATTACTACTGACTTCGATGATATGGTTCTGAAACATGTTTGCATTTCATTATAAAACTTGATCAATTATTAAGTAAAAACAAAAATTCTCACAGTGAGTCATTCGTCGTTTCGTTTGTGTCCGTCTCTCAATTTTTCATAAATTTTACGAATAGCGAATTGAATTTGACTTCAAAATTTACAAGCGACCCAAGTGCTTGAAAGTACGAAATGAAAGTAAGAAGATGCAAAGATTTTTTGCTTGCTTGCCGTTGTGCTTTGCATTGTTGTGGCTCAATTGAAACGGATCATGATTCCGCATAAATATAATGCTTTGGGGGTGATTGAGTGATTTTAATTGAAGAAACAGGTTTTCCACGCCCTGTCTGCACTTCAATCCAGCTTTTGATTCTCAGAATTATACATATAAAAACCGTCCGGATTCAGTGCAAAGAGTGAATGCAAACACGCAACAATCAATTAAACTGAATTTTCAACTTTTCAATCAACGTCATAAGTGTTTACTTTGAAAAATCTTCTGTACTTGTAGTTCATTCGGTTCGTCACAATAATAGAAATGGTCAGCAGGATACAATGACCGTAGCACATGGGACAGACTTGCCAAGTCTTTTCATTGCAGTGACATGTTTAGCCAGTAAGCTGAAATGAAGTATTTATTTCTAACGTAATTGTTGAACAGAGCATCATAACATCGCTACGGGATGTTTCAATTATTGCAGATTTAGCAAGTTGTGGCGGAATCGGTGCTGCTTGGAATGTAACAGTGGGAAAAGCTGACAACGATTCCATTGTGATTTCTTGGAACCCACCACTCGATCCAGCTCCAATTTCACACTACAATGTCATGTATAAAAGCTCTGCCGATCTAGACTACAAACAACTCAATGAAAAACCGATAAAGCCCCCAACGACCGAATACTTGAGTAAGCCTTCATTGTGTCGAGATGGAGATTTATATTAGCCCAACAAAAGTAATTAGTTAATTAATTCCCAATCCTTTTCCTGGTTTAGCCCAGAGTCTACAACAAAACACGCAGTACCGTTTTATTGTTGCAGCTTATTCGATCTCAGCGGACCGGGTTGACAGCGATGAAATAGAATTTGATCTGTTCGCAATAGACAAACAGCTCGATATAGTTGGAATTGTCGTCGCTGCAATACTTTTATTGATTATAATTGTCGTCCTCACCGTTTGGATTGTCACGCTGTTCAGGGAATGGAAATCCAGGAAAACGGAAAGTCCTAGCCAAGAAATTGCAATTGAACTAGTAGAACCATCGCCTCAAACATAATGTAACATAATTCCGGAATAAATTATTTACAATGCAGCAGAGCTTTATGAGAATTTATTTGGCTTTATTGAGTGCAATGCACAAATACAAAAAAAAAAAAACAGTTGCAAGATCATATCGGCCGGCGGACAGCTGAAAAGTTACCATACCAAAAAATTGATATTGATACCAATGATGAAAAGAACCCGATTTTTCAAGCATTATGTACTCAAATTCCTAACAACAGACAATTACAATTTGCAACAAGGCTTTCTAGCAAGAAACCTGCACTGGCGTGAGCGTGACTTATTACAATTAAACGCGCATTTTTGCACTCATCTCCTATACCGTCTGCAGCTAATCCTAATCGAAAAATTATTAGTAATTCGAAGGGTGACAAACCGATCCCTGTTTTCTTCCAGAAGAGCTACAAAAAATAACTTAATATGATATCCAAGCACAGATAACAGATGGGAATCTGTAAATGCAAAACAATTTGAACTTGTGACAAAGCCTTGACCAATAAGCATGACTATGACTATTTAATATATTGGAGCAAAAAAATCATTTCAATTGCTGAATTAATTTCAGTCATGGAGATTGAAAATTAACTGTGAAGGTGAACTTGAGATTCCTGGTATTTGGTGGACGTCATTCGGATCTGTACTGGTTCCACATGTACGAAGCACCCTAATTGTTAGCTCAACAACAGAGCAAAAAATGCAAATACGTCGCGGAATCCATACAATATAAGTTGAGTCTCTGATTGTTTCAAATTACTTGAATTGATGAATATATTATTAGTTCGGAGAAGTAATTACGAGACGTTGCGCACAATTCGCATCTGAAATTACTTTTTGAGAGGTTATCTAAAAGGGTTAAGTACGTAACTTGTCAATTTGGTGTTCGAGTCATATCTTGTCTTGTTTTTTTTACAACAAACAACAAACCGGCTTGGCTTATATTCCTTGGTCGAGTTCAATAAACATTTCAGTCGGATGATGGCCCGCAAATTTGAATCTGCGAAACGACAACCCATTCTGCTAAAAGAAAACCGGATCGGTGCAACCGCTAAATAAAGTGCATCTCCAGTATTCGAAGTGCTGATATTGAATTTAACAATGCAGTTCCGGCGAAAATTTAATTGCAAAGAAGCCGGTTTTGCAATATATCTGTTTTTACTGGCAAATACCGTGCTAAGTAAGTGTGCAAAAATTATTCAGCTTATTTTTGACATCTAGTCGGTTTAAAAAAATTAATTTTTTCAAATTTTACGCAGGAACCAGCTATGCAAAATCTACATATTCAAATATAAACACTCCTTGTGAAGGTAAGAAATAAATACTGTGAATAAATAATTGGAGACTTCAAAGAGTTCAAATTTTAGAAGCTTGGATGTAATGAAAATTTTAAATTGAATAAAAAAATTCCAGAAAATTACGGGAGACCCTCAAAGTTCAAATACGAAGATGGAAAAACTTATGTTTATGACTACAAATCAAATGTAATCTCAAAGATTGTTGGAACTTCGAATGAGAGTACTGGATTCCAACTAACTGGTTCTGTCCATCTTACTGTTTCTCAAGGCTGCGATTCGATCCTTACCTTGAGCAATGTGCGAATTCTAACTTCGACGAATAACGAGGTATGATTCTTGGGAAAAAAATAAGAAAACAAGAAATTCTACATATAAATTTCTTTGAACAGCAAGCTGGAGGGATACTTGAATGGTCATCCATTCGATTCTTCTGGAATCGGGATCGGGGCGACATTGATCTTGTACGCTTACATCCCGATGACGAGACCTGGTCCGCAAATGTTAAACGTGCAGTGGTATTCTTATTCAATGGACTAGCCTATAATAAGAATAGTGGGGAGTCAGAATCGTTTGAGGTATGACCAAGCCGATTTAAATTTTAACCCTTTAACTCAGAACATTACTGCAAATTACTAGAAAATAAATTTGCACATCTTTTAGGAAGACGTCGCAGGTCGAAATTGTCCAACTAAATCATCCATGGATGGCGATGTGGTCACTAAAAAACGGAATTTAAACGCATGTAGAGATCGCGACGGTGGGGCTTTCCCTAACTTTGGCGTACCTTTTGGACAATATGGAGACGTAAGATAAGCGAAGCGAAGCCTATAACTATTTCTTTGTGTATCCCTGTATGTGTGTGTTTTCCCTTGAACTTGACCAGAGCACCAACACAATTTTTTATTTGTTCGAATTAGGCTTTGTGGTCCAACGGATTCTTCAAATCTGACCAGACCTGTGTTCAGAATTTTACTTCCGGTTTACTGCAATCAGCAGAATGCTCTGAATTACACAAACTTGTGCCATTTTCATTGGGAGAGAGCGGTGCTCAAACTGAAATTAAAGTCTTACTTTTCCTGAAAGAAATTCGAGGTGGTGCTCCCAGTTTGGAACTAATCAACTCGTTGTCCAAAGAAAGTCGTATTATTTTTGACCACGATGACTCCAACTCGAATAAAAAAAGGAACAAAGAGAATTCCAAGGAAATATTGCGTACCATTACAACAGCACTTTGCGCAGCGTTGAATGACTCAACGTCAACCACCGTTACCCTTGCCTTGAATTCAGATTTAACGAAGGCTTTGCGTTCAGCTAACGATCAAGATATGCTGGACTTGGCAAATGAAATTTCAGAAGGACAAATATGCTTTGATGACAATCAAAAACTTCTTAATCTGTATTTTGATGCAGCAATTATGGCTGGAACAAGTGACGCAACGAAATTTGCTGTAACTTTCAATGACGGCAAACTTCTGTCTAGAAGATCTGGTCTATTCACATTTTACAGCTTATTTTTGGAGAAGCCCAAGTCCGACGTTATCGCTGCGTTGACAAGAATTATTTTGGACAAATCCGTCGATTCTCAACTAATTCTGGCTGCATCTTCTTATGCGAAGCAATACAGCAAAGCATTGAATTCTTCGGTTCCTTACAATGATATTTCCAATGCACTTGTGGACGCTATTGCCCAGCATGCGATTCCAGTGACAACAATGGATGCTGAAAGTTCTTCCAGACAAATTGTTGCCTTTCAGGCTCTTGGAAACATACCATCACTAACAGACAGAGCCATTAATGCCATTTTGGCTGGAATGAAGCAGTCCGGACGTCTCCGAATAAATGCTTTGCAAGCATTCCGATCAAATCCTTGTCAGAAGCATCTCAACAATGAAGTAAAAAATTTGTTCTCCGATTTTAGTTTACCAGCCGATGTTAGAATTCATGCCTACCTGGCAATAACTCGTTGTATTCCAACTGGCTACGTCTATGACACTACTGACTTCATTTCCAGAATTTTGAAATCTGAGCCTTCCAAGCAAGGTACACTTAAAGCCAACCCATGTACACATCCTACAAGCTAGGTCAATTTGATGAACCCTTGCGATTTTTAATTGACTTTGGTGTCTCTTTGTAGTTTTGCTCTTCATCAATTCCCACATAAGGAATGAAAATAGGCTGCAAGAATACAAGCCATCATGGGAACGTCAGCGCTTTCTAAACTATGTGGATTTTCCTCGAAACATTCATCAAGATAATTCCTTAAAATTCTCCAAGAATTTTATGAATTCCGCTTACAACGCTGTAAGCGGCATTCGCCATGACCTTCACGGCAATGTTATCTATTCAACTGACTCCTATATCCCGAGAACACTGGAAGGAAAAATTGCTCTGGATTTCTACGGGAGTTCCTACCAGTTGGCAGAAGTAAGACAGTCAGTATAAAAAAATTACCGCTTGGAGTTGTTCTAACTGAATTGTCTAACAGGTTGGTGTAAATTTGGAAGGTTTCGACAATCTGTTTGAGAGGCTATTCGGACCCAAGGGCGGACTACGAAATTTAGTTTCCAAAAAACCTAATAGTTCTCTGGTTAAGAGACATGAATCAGATGAAACACAAACGTTGCTGGACAACTTCATAGACCAAATTTATCATGAGCCCAAGTCACCTTCAAGCAGAAAACCAGTTGCCGATGCTCATATGCGTGTTTTTGGAACAACTATTTTTGTCAGCAATTACGATGAACCAGAAGCTTTATTAGAAAATTTAGAGTTCTCAAAAAGTTACTTGACAAAAGCTCTGTTGCAAAGTGCCTCCAGCCTTATTAACTGGGAAAAGCTTATTCCTGTGGGCTACCAAGTCAATATTCCTACCATGTCAGGATTTCCTCTTCAGATTTCCATTGGTGGTTCAGGATTAAATACTTTGAAACTTGAAACAAAGAGTACCAGAGTTGAGCTGGATGGAAGTGTCGGTGCGATAGTAAAAGGTCATCTCTTGATTGGAAATGGACCTGTGCACACTGGAATTCGACTCGAACAAGAACTTAAGTTATCGCCTGGATTCTGGGCAGAGAAATCATCAAGTCCAACAGAACATTCGCTTTCATTTGGGATTCCAACAAATCGCGATCAAGTTGCAGGATTTAAAAGTCAACTATATTGGTCAGAGCGATTTGGTGACACTGATGATTCATATACAAATACAAACATCAAATCAAATAACTCAAGGGTGAACCCTTCTCGCCCACCAATCTGCTCTCATGCTTTAGAGAAAATGACAGGACTCAAAGTTTGCAGCACGATTGAAACTCCAA
>JAQGCM010000295.1:0-29048 GCA_034699705.1 Hymenaphorura dentifera | reverse complement strand
CCCAAATTTGATACCCCGGGATCCAAATATTGGTATTTCTCCGAGATTTCACGATGAAATTTTCTAATTTCTTTTTGAACACGTAGCCGTTGCACCAACCTACTGTTTCACGTCGAGAAAATTTCCGTCGGGTTCGATTTGTCGAAATTAGGAACGAAATTAAAAATTCAATTTTGGCTCAGTACCCAGATTTGGGTCCCGGGGTATCAAATTTGGGTGTTGGGTACCCAAATTTGGGACCCAGATTTGGGTACTTTGGGGCCCAAATTTGGGTACCACCAGGGACCAAAATTTGATACCCCGGGACACAGATTTGGGGTCTTTGGTCTGGACTGGAATATATTATTGAGAAAGTCTCGGGTCCACCTCCACCCGCACACTTCCAGTCGTTCCAGTTAGATGTCAAACCTAATTAACCTAATCGTGTCATCGTATCAACATTGAACAATACTTATGAACATGTGCTAAGGCAACTAACTGACTAAATTCAAATTGACTGAGTACATTCAACGCGAAAAACATGCTTGCAAGCTGGCTGTACCTAATTTCGTAATTCTCTGTTTTCCTACATCATGTAACACTAACATCCATCATCCATCCTCTCTTAAATCCAACATCCGGCTTATATTTATAATATGGCTTTTCCCAAAGCCAAATGAAGGTGAGGAGAGTGAGGAGATGACGGTTAAATAAAAATGACTAAAACGGATTACGAAACAGCATTTAATTAGAACTAAACTGCGTACGTACTTGTGACTTGGCTAGTTTAACGTAAACGTACTAGTAGAACCACTATTACTACTGCATGGACTAATCGAAATGATCTTTTTGATTACCTAGAGAAGAGCGACTTGAATCCTTTGGAAATGAGCTTAGCCCTGGAACGAGGCAAGCACCAATAAAAAAGGCACTGATGAATAATTTGGCCATTTCCATCAATAGTGATCAAATTGTTTGACAGAACTTCTTTGCTTCCTTCCTGTGTCTTGAGTTTGAGATTCTTAATTTCTTCTTCAGCAAAAATGAACAGACAGAAGACAAACTATGAAATGAAAACCAAAAAACAGCACACTTCACTGACTTCACATTGAAATCTCGATGTTCGACGTCCAACTCTGTCCGAATTGTCTGAAGTCAAGGCAGAAAGAAATCAAAAACGTTTGATGTGCTTATCAAAATGATTGAGTCAGATGAAATAATCAGAATTGCAACTTTGCAACGCAAGCAGCAAACAAGGCAATAGGTATTTTTTTGTGTTGGTTTAGTCAAATGTTTTATGGCAAAAATAAGAAGTCCGAGTAAGTTGAGTTGTCCGAGTCAGATGAGATGAGAAAACTCACAGAACTCAAAAGTAAAGAGTGCGAAGGCCACAGATGGCATTCAAAAACTGAGAGACCAAGCAAAAGTTGGACGGCACTTAAACTAAACCCACACGCAAACAAATAACGAATTACCAAATGCTGCTGCTGCATCACTGCTATGCTATGCTGTGCAAAATTTGCTTCAATTGAAGTGAAGTGCAGTTTTGCTTGCAGTGGAACCGTGTGATATAAAGTGAGATTCATGATCATGAAATGATGCAATTGCTTTGGAAAAATAAAAGCAAAAAAAAATACGTCTAATTTCAAAGTCCTTTTTTCTTCAACCGTCGCGTCTTTCGCCATCGCTTCGCCAAACCCATTTAGCAACACAAATTGCAAACGCGAAATCACGCAGAATTCATGAATTCAGAAGGATTTGCTTCCGTCACAACAGCGTCACAGTCACAAAGCGCAACGTTGTGGGCTGTGGCTGTAAATTGATTTTGTAATAATTACAAAATCAATTATTGAATTACTTTATTAAGTCTTTTGGTTGTTTTCTTGTGTGAAATTCAACTTATTCACAATCAAATTAATCATGTAAATTACCAAGTCATTTTTGTTCTGAACCGTCTGCTGAGTAAAGCCGTGACCGTCAAGTCGTAATGACAAATGGTGATGAATGAGCCGAATGCAATGAGGTGAAATTACTCAAAAACGGTTTTAGAATAATACCAAATTCTACTCCGGCTATTTTTCAGCTTTCGACAATTTTGAGGTTTCACCAATATTGTAATATGGCAAAATCGGAAAATTTTGAAAAATGCTTAATTTTTTTATTCATTCGTGCAAATTATGTTTGCCAGAGAAATTATTTTATATAAATGGAAAAATGCTAACTTTGCCAACTTCCTAGTTCGGGTTCGGGCCGGGCTCGGGCCCGGGCTCAATTCTCGTGCGTGCGAAAAATGTGTGCCATGGCCCGATCGCCATCTGGAAGGCAGAGTGAGCGGCGTGAAACTCTAGGTTGAAATTGGGAACGTTCAAATCCCACCGCACCGTCTTCTCTCCTTGTCCATTTTAAATCACACAGCCATCCTCAAGCCGACACAGGTTCACTTTTTGAACATTTTGAAGAAGGCGTCAGCGATTTTGAAAACATCTTTCAAAAATGGTAAGTGCTCTATTAATCAGTGCATCGTGTAGTTCAGAGTTACTCCGTTTTGGATAAGTTGTTGTATTTAGTTTCATTTGGCTCGAAAACAAAAAAGATGGTCTAGTCCTAATGTATGTGCTATGCCTTGACATGCAATACGGATTTGCAAATGCCAAATTGCCAAATGTTCTACATGGATCTGAAGATTTCATGACAGATTTTAATTTAGATAATACGATAATAAGAAGTTGAAATGATAATTCCCATGTCTGTGTTTAATTTTGTGCAGGCAAAGAGAACGAAGAAAGTAGGAATTGTGGGAAAGTATGGAACACGTTATGGTGCATCTCTCCGTAAAATGGTTAAAAAGATGGAAATAACCCAGCACTCCAAGTACACATGCACATTCTGTGGAAAAGTAAGTTTACTTTATAAATAATTAAAAATATCAATTGTCGCATTCGCCCACACCACACTGCACTCATCCGGCAGTTGTAGTTCAAAAGGAGTCATGTGCGTCACGTAATCACTTTTCACTTAACGTTGATTGACCACATAGGAAGAAATTATAATAGTTGATTGGTTATCATTTTTACTATTTTTATCAAACCCTGAACGCCACGCCGTCTGGGCGATTTGATGCCCAAAGCGGTGCCAAATTTTCAAAACTGAAAATCTGAAGGGGAACAGAAAACTTTGGGTGGTTGTGTAGGAAGCATTTAAACCTTATCAAATCCATAGGTTGAAATGTGCCGAAAACACTAAACTACAGTTAAATCATGAATCAATGAAGTATATATCAGTAGCCAGCTAAAATTCTGTATCAGTAGCTTTAATCTAGATGAAAGTGAGAAAGTGTTCCTTTCTTGACTTGTGTTCCCTTTCCTGCAAACTGGAAATCCAACCAAGATCATTAAATTTTCTAACAGTAAGAATGATGACGGTGTTAAAGTTATATATTCTGACATCTGAAACAGTCCTTAAGAACAAAGCGTAAATTACGAAATGTTGAATGTGGTATGCTCATGTCACAAGTGTGACAAAATGCATCCTTTGGGTATCCCAGACTTTCCAACCAAGCGTCTCTGCTGAATGCTGACACTATTAATTTTGAATGAACTTTAAAGAGGATGATTTTTAAATTCTAGGATGCGATGAAACGGACTTGCGTTGGTATCTGGAGTTGCAAGCGCTGTAGAAGAACCGTGGCCGGTGAGTTAAATCATATTGAAAAAATCCATTTCGTGTACAAATTAAATATGTCAGCCGATTCCACAGCAAGCTAGAGTAGGCTTTAGCTTTAGCAGTGTTAATTTTACTGTTTGCAAAGGTTCTAAGTTTAAGTTCAACCAGTTTAGCGTTAGCGGTTAAAGATTGCTTTGTTTGTTCGCAAAATTCACAAGTTAGCACTTACACTCATGAACCCATCAACAAAATAAACTACTGGTGCATACGAACGGGCCAAATATTATTCATCCAATCCGAATCTGATAATTCTAAACCGATTAAATGGTTTTCTTGAATAGAATATGAAATGAATGAAGGTAGAGTCCAAGTTCCTTGACGCCTTGAGTTTCCTATTGTAATTTATAAACATGTAGAGAAAAATTTGAGAAAGTTGCTTGCAATTCATAACGAACTCAGGATTAGGTTTTTAAAACTTCTCTATTCAGTAGTTAATTTTCCAGACAACATAATTTGAAATGACAAGTTGTTATGGATAAAAATATGAATTGAATATTTTACTTTCAACTAATTTAGTTCCTCAGTTTTGATGGAAACTTTTATGTTGTTTCAGGTGGTGCATGGGTGTATTCAACAACTGCTGCTGCCTCAGTCCGGTCCGCAGTTCGACGTTTGAGGGAATTGAAAGAACAGTAAATATACATGAATTCTTTGTACAACATTATTCCCGTAAAATAAATATCGAGTTTTAAAGTTAGTCGAAAGTCTCTAATGTAGTTAGTTTTTTTTTCAATTCGTTATTCACCATCGGTTCGTTAATTGTGAAGAATAACAGCAACAGCAATGATCAACAATAAGACAAGCAAAACGTATTGCTGATAAAATAAAATATTAATATGATGCAGATTCAATTTAAGTTGGAACTTTTGGTTAGTGGACCATATTTGCATAAAGTTTCAATTTGCAATTTATAAACACAAAATCAGCTCGGCCCTTTTCTGCAAGCCGAGAAAACATGATTAAAAAGACGCTTGGGTTGTTTCTTGATTGCATAATTCTAATCATGTACTGATTTCATTCAACTAAAGAAATTCTTCAAAGGGCACTGCATTTTGTAACAATAAAGTTTTGAGTGGTTTTTGATTGGGATCTTGATCTTTTTGACTTTATTCACTTTCTTGACTCTTGAGTGCAGCTGCAGGGTGCTGTGCTGTAACATAGCCAACTAAACTGTGTATTTTGTGGCGGCAGTACAATTTTGAATATTGATTCAAGTTCGGATCGGAAAATCAAACTTTTAATTCTCTTTGGATTCCAAAATTATTATTTCTGGGATTTATTAAAATTCTCTACGTACGTACTAGAAAAGTACGCAACAAACAAGGTAACTACCAACTAAGATAAGTAAGGATCGCATATACACAGAAAATTCGAAACTTCTTCTAGACATCTTTCTATGCGGAGAACGATTTGGACAATTCAGGATAACGAACTTCTGTCACCAGGAAATCACAGAATGGTAATCAAAATTGATTAAATTAATTTTGTTCCTATGCTATGTATGCATGCACGTCAGACAATTTGCTAAAGAATAGTAGTTCGTATTTAAAGCAGCTCGTACACATCATTATGTTATATGTATGTGTAAATGTCAGTTGTATTGTATTTGAAAAATTGCATTAATATTTAATGATTTTTTCCTTTCAGACTAATGGTGTGGTTAACACACCTGCCAACGACAGAAACGTGATTGTTGATGCTATTTCTGGACAAACTGTAACTACTAACTCGACAGTGACGAATAATTCAAGTTCAAAATATAAGCCAACAACAATGCTGGACGAAGTCCGTACTGCACCAGAGTTTGATTCATCTAGAAACAGATTCCCGTACTGCATTGTTTGGACTCCACTACCCCTCTTGACGTTAGCACATTAGTTTCGTTTTTACTGAAAGGATTTGATTTAATGAAATGCTGTTAATTCTCTCAGGTGGTTGTTTCCACTCATTGGTCACATGGGGATCGCGTATTCTTCTGGTGTAATCCGAGATTTCGCCGGCCCATACCACGTTTCTGAAGATCGAATGGCTTTTGGAGACCCAACAAAATATTGGATTCTTGATCCGGATTTAGCTCAGGGAGGTCGGGCTGGGTGGGATCGTGCCATTTATGAAGCATCAGAAGAATATAAAACTCGGATGCATAACATATTTTGCGACAATTGTCATTCACATTGCGCCTACGCGCTCAACGTCATGAACTACAAGGGATCCAAGTCCTGGAATATGGTGTGGCTGGCCTTGTACATGATCGCTTTTGGGAAGTACGTCAGTTTCACAGCTTTCTTGAAGACTTGGGCACCTTTTCTTGTATTTCTAACTCTAGTCCTCGTCCTGAGTCTTTGGAGATTCTAAAGAGTTCTGCGCTGCACTGCACGGCTTTTAAATCTTTTATAATATTTTATTCTGTGAAATTAATTTGTAATCACGCATCAAG
Source organism: Hymenaphorura dentifera (assembly GCA_034699705.1). Classification (NCBI taxonomy): domain Eukaryota; kingdom Metazoa; phylum Arthropoda; class Collembola; order Poduromorpha; family Onychiuridae; genus Hymenaphorura; species Hymenaphorura dentifera. The sequence goes on along the minus strand of JAQGCM010000295.1, from coordinate 22,909 downwards.
AATTCGTTAATAAGTCAGTAATGTTATGTGCGTTGTTTTGGCTTATCGATAGTAGCTGAGAAAATTGTGCAATAAAACCAATCGCCACGTCACAACAATTATTGTATTTGTATTGTATATTCTACAAGTTTCTTAACTCTGAAATTCATTGAACTACAAATTCAAGTTAGCTAATGGCTAATTACAATTAGTAGGAATCATTGGTTTGAATGTTTTCTTGGAGAGGAATGGGGAATGGCTCTATCTAATATTGGCTCTTCGGAAGCTCATTTGTGCAGATGGGGCATGATGTGCATTATGTCCTAGAGGGAAATATAAATCCATCAAATTATGTAAGATTTGCTATTGATAACAGTTTGACTTCTGATCTGACTTCCGATTTTGTTAGTCACGAACATTTTGGACTTTTGACTTTGGACACAAGCAGGCAGTGCAGGAGAGCAGACTGGAAATCGAAGAACTGTGGATCTGTTCAATTTTCAAGAAATAGCCAACACCAAAATCCAAGTAAAGAAAGATAGAAGCCAATCATCATGTCGTCCACCGGTCGCTGCGTTAATGCATTTTTGAAAAGTGCTACCGGAACGTCAAGGTCACACTCTCTTTGGGGGTTAAGGTCAATCATCTCTTGCAATTTTTCTACCAGTTCCTTGAGGTCAACTAAGTTCTTTGACAATCCAGAGGACGCAGTCAAGGATATTCCAGACGGAGCTAAACTACTCGTTGGAGGTGAGCGTTGGATTTGCGTTTAATAGACTAATCCACTAATCTAAAGTTTTGTGTGGTGATCGGTGTATTCGGGTTGATTTGTGACCTGTGACCAGCACACTCATTTTACAATAAATTCCATTTTCAGGCTTTGGCTTATGCGGAATTCCAGAAAACCTAATAGCAGCACTACTAAAAACTAAGACCAAAGACCTAACCGTTGTCAGCAATAATGCTGGCGTTGATAATTTTGGGCTCGGGCTAATGCTGAAACAAAAACAAATCAAAAGAATGATCGCATCGTATGTTGGAGAAAACGCAGAGTTTGAACGACAGTATCTCAGCGGTGAATTGGAAGTGGAATTAACTCCGCAGGTATCTTTTGTCACAATATTACATCAGCTGTTTTTCTTTCAATAATTTTGTTATTGTTTCTTAATTTATTGTTTGAAGGGTACGCTGGCAGAACGGATCCGCGCAGGTGGCGCAGGAATTCCAGCATTTTTTACTCCGACAGCTTATGGAACTTTGATACATGAGGTGAGCGATGATTTTTTGATTTCCGACTTTCTCCCGACCTCTGTCTAGTTATGTATTTAAATAGCTAAAGCCAGACGACAATATCAGGCCTTGATCCAAGTTTTATTGTTTAGGGCGGATCTCCCATAAAGTACTCCGCAGATGGAAAAGTGGAGATTTTTTCTGAAGCAAGAGAAGAGCGGGTTTACAATGACAGAGGATACATTCTTGAAGAAGCTATTACGGGTGACTACGCCCTCGTCAAAGCTTGGAAAGCAGACAAGGCCGGCAACCTTATTTTTAGGTGAGTTAAAGCTAAACAGATTTGCTCAACGCACTAATAATGCGTTCGAAGATTAAGACATACGACTTCGATTGTTTTTTTTAATACATCCAGAAAAACTGCAAGAAATTTTAACCCACCCATGTGCAAAGCCGCCAAAATCACCATAGCTGAAGTAGAAGAAATTGTTGAGATTGACTCAATTCCTCCTGAAGATGTTCATATTCCTAACGTCTACGTGCAGCGAGTCATCAAAGGTGCAAAATACGAAAAGAGAATAGAGGTTTGTCTGAAAGCTAATTTTGTCCTCATACTCATAATTACAAGGAACGAACTCATAATTACATGCAAATTGCAAAGTTCTCTATTTTTGTAGTTGTAGATATGTGAATTTTCTTTAGTTAGGTTTTTTTACGAAGTTAAATACATAATATTTTAATCTTAGAGGTTAACGTTGCAAAAGGAAAGTACGGGCTCAAAATCGGCTGCCTCCAAGAATCCTGCGCAAGCAATTCGGGAGCAAATTGCCAAACGGGCTGCCCTGGAGTTCGGTGACGGAATGTATGGTAAGAAAAAGAATCAAAATCTCAGATCTTAATTTTTAATTTGTTTACCTCTTGTATTAAATTCGTTATACCTTCCAAGGTTTACTTGCTTTGATTTTACTGTGTTCTCTTTCTAGCTAATCTCGGAATTGGAATACCGATGCTTGCAAGCAATTTCATTCCACAAGGAGTAAATGTCACATTGCAAAGTGAGAATGGTATTCTTGGCCTTGGCCCATTTCCCAAGAATGGCAGTCAAGATCCGGACCTTATCAACGCTGGAAAAGAAACAGTCACTATTTTACCAGGAGGCTCTTTCTTCTCTAGCGACGAGAGTTTTGCTATGATTCGGGGCGGGCACATTAACCTTACCATTCTTGGCGCTATGCAAGTTTCTAGATTTGGAGATTTAGCAAACTGGATGATACCCGTTAGTTTTTACTTTCGTAACTGATTTATCATCCAGCTGAATTTGATGACTAAAACTTTCCATTCCATGTGTTCAAATTAGGCAAAACTCGTGAAAGGAATGGGCGGAGCTATGGATTTGGTTTCATCAGCAGGTGCTGGAACTAAAGTAATCGTAACAATGGAGCACACAGCGAAAGGAGGGGCTCCTAAGATCATGGATAAGTGCACATTGCCTTTGACGGGACAAACATGTGTTAACATGATCATTACAGAATTGGTAGGTTTCTCTTGCTCGCACTTAAGGCAATATTATACATAAATTGATATGTCGTAGGAATTGTTGGAAATTAACGTTTAATATTTTGCAGTGTGTGTTCACGGTTGACAAAGAGACTGGATTGACGCTAGTTGAAATCGCGGATGGAGTGTCACTTCAGTCTATTGTGGACGCCACAGCCTGCGAATTCCAAGTTTCGCCAGACTTAAAACCAATGCAACAAAGTGTTGCTAAACCTGCATAAGTTCACAAAATTTTAGGAGAATGTTTATTTTGTCTAAGCGCAGAGCATCTGTATATCGAGAAAAGTAAAATCACTACAGTACAATCGAAAACTGTCGATGCATTTTATAAAATCATCTCAGGAAAACATTCATAACTGAAAGCTCGTCTTGGTGTACTAGACAAGTATACTAAAATTCCGATTGCGCAGACCTCATATTGCTAGATATATATTTCGTTGGAATTCAGTCTTTCCTTGACAAGCCAATCAACAAATTAGTTGCTTTAATATAAATCAACTAAATAAAGAAAGTAGTCGTATCTTTGCTCGAATGCTTCCAGGCATCTCATTACACTACACATGGCGCAGTTCATCACCGTAGAGTTGGTACGCCTGAATAAAGTCAAAAACGACTTTCTCCATATAATGGAAAGGTTGTAGTCCAAACGGAAAAAATCCTTCCAGAAAACCCAAATGACCGCCGCGGCTTGTTGTAATTAAAGCCAATTTAGAATTTCCTTCTCCTGCTTGTTTGTACGGCAAGCCTGTATGTTTTTTAAAAGAATTCATCAAAACTGGTTAATCATTTATTAATTAATCGGTAAACAGCAGCATACATGTTCCGGGTTGCATAGGATCATCCACTGCATTTAGAGAAAATACTGGAATGGGCAATTTGTGAAGATTTTTATAAGTACTCGTTTCTTCATAGTAACGAGTAACTGATTCAAATCCAAATTGTGGAACGGTGATAGCAATGTCGAAATCTCGCACGGTTCTACATTTTCGAAGCTTTTCTAAGTTGTACCACGGCTGACCCTCCAGAACAGGTCGAAACCTGGGAACACAAAAATAGTGTTAAACAATTCACTCTATTCCTTCCATTCATTCTACACTTTTTCACCTTATTAATCGTTGGGCGAGATCCGTGCCGACGGCGTTATTGATGAGAAGGTTGTTCAGTGGAGTTTCCAATGAGATGGTTGAAGCAGTGGCATCAAAAACCGTAGAAATCATGAAGACTGACTTCAGATTCTGTTTGGCTTCATCGGGATGTTTTGTCATATATTGTAGATACATGATGCTAAAAAAAAGTTGAAAAATAATTCCTGAAGTACACAGCAGAAAAATCCGATATGTTTTGGCTAGATTTGCATCCCAATTATAGTCATTTGTACCTCCCGAACGATGTGCCCATACCAACAAATTTTTCTTCGGGATATTTTTTCTTCAAATGCAAGATTACTTCTTTCAAGTCCTCAACGTTGACAGCACAAAACATCCGCGGACTCTAAAGGAGCAAAATCGTTGCAAACTTTTTAAGAACAACTTACACTTCACCTTGCAGAAATGCGAAATGATAGAATCAGAAAGCACAGTCTTGCAATTTGCAAATTATACTTTTGCTTACATTTAATGGAACTCCACCGATTCCTCGATTGTTGAAAACAATAACGTTCGCTCCTGTGCAGAATTGGTTAAAAACGATTAAGATATAACGTCCCAAAAAAAGTCATAGTCGATCAATGATGGATCTTGATGCAACTAAACTAATTAATCTAACCAGCATTATTCAAAGCCATGCAAAGTGTCTTGACGTAAGATGTTTGGGATGAACTTGTTAGTCCTGGCAGAAGTAGCACGGTTAATCGCTTTCTGCCAAATATACAGGTTTGTAAATATTCGAGTTGATGCAGACGTTTCTAATGCTATCATTAAGGGCCGAAATTTGCAGCAATGCTAGTGAATTATGGTTTTACCCAGTAACAGTTTGACTCGATTCCAAATAATCCAGAGCAAGATTTCCACCGTCACTTAGCGTTAAAATCTCCCTTTGGTAGGGCAATTTGTGTGAGCTTGGAGTTCTTTTTGTTAATCCAAGAATAGATTGCAGTCGTCCTTCCCAGTAGAATAAGGCTGGCCAATACGTTTTTTGCAAGGAGTTTACGTGACCAAGAAACTTTCTCATCGCCGCATTTCCGCAGTAAATTTTTGGTTTCTTAAGATTTGAAAAAATTATAAATTATTAAGGTACTGCCAAACAGTTGACTCGACATTGAGCGATGATTAATCAAATTAACTTTGTTGGATCAAAATTTGGGAATTTGCCCTTTACCTTTGCAGCAAAGAAAATATAGTAAATCGAGTAAATACTGATGAAGGATATGGCCGAAATGGAAATATAATTTTGCATGATGAAAAATGCAATTTATGTAGTCCGCACAATCACAACTTTCACAAGCACAAATACATGCAACTTTTCCGAATGCGGACTGCGAAAGATTTCGGAATTTAGAAACAAATTTACAACCGTGTGCCGTGAAAGGAATTTATTGAAGTTTGCAACAAAACCAGAATTTCAGTAGTTGTCCGGCTAGCTACGACTAAGACTTATGACTAAAACACAATTAAAAGTTTTGGATCGTTCGAGCAGGCATTATTATTAAGTGGAATATAATTTTTTTGTTCACATTGGATGAGATTGTGATACAGCAGAACCGCAGCCAAGCAGGGATGACCTTCGTTCGTATTGATTGCTTGTATCAAGTGGACCGGTTGTGCTTCTGCTAGCGCCTGGTTACTGTTACACATTGTGGATACTATTGCAATGAAATACTTAATGATGTAACTGCTCCATGCATTGTCTACTGAAATGGTAGGTGCAAAGGTGCGAATTTTATTATCTGAGAGCCAGACCAGCCAAGCGGTCAATCAAAATCAAAGCAGACGTTCTGGTTCCTGGATAGAATGTGATTTGTGAATCAAAAGTGCATGAAAAGGTTTGGCTGTTTTTGTACGGGAAATAAAAGTTTTATTTACATGCAAACTACTTTTGGAAAACACTGCCTGCCAACAACATCAACGAAAAATAACCACTTTTATTAAAATCTGCATTGTCAATATCCATTTCGTAGTCAGAAAATGACATTTTCTTAATTTGTTGTCTCATCATCTCCCCCGACTGCTAGCGGAAGCATAAATTCGCCGCAGAGTGGACATATGGGTCGCTGACAAAACACTGCAATACATAATTAACTGTATCTATTAGGCACACTTACACAAAAAACAAATTATCATATTTAATTGTGTATTAATTAAAGCTTCCTATTAAAATTGGGAATTTCTAATTAATGTTTTTCGTTGATGTACAAACCTGGTGTCATCAAAGCATTGACGTGACAAGAGCTACAATTCCGATACGGATATTCGCAAGGCAGCAAAGAAAGGATACAAACTGGAAATCGATGTTTTTTAGCACATGCTTGGGACTCCCATGAAAATCCTGAGAAAACGGCTTCGTTTGCTGGAATTTCCATAAAATCTACTCCACTCGCACACAAAGGACATAATGCTTTTATTTCTGCTTGATTAAGTGATTCTGGCAGAGCAGGAACTCTTTCTGATTTTGATGCCAAGTATTTTCGTACGGTGTGGAATGATTCTGCATTCTTGCCTGTTAATTTGTAGTCTGGCAATGCTTTGTTGTCTTCGACGGAGTTAAGAAGTGTTGCAAAATGTTTTCTAACGATAGCGTCTTCGACTTCCAGGTGATGCCTCAACTGAAATTAGGTTTTAGTCGTTATAACTTTTGAACAGAAAAGAAAAGAAATGATGGAAGAATTACAATTATGGACTTGCTGTCTCGCAAAGCTTGGATTTGAAATTCTGTGAATTTGTCCCCGTCCACTTCAGGGAAGATTAATGCCTTTGTAACCCAAAAGTAGATACGAAGTTCTTCGGCATACATTTCAGAAATGGGTGAGCGGCCAAGGTGTGTTGAAAAACTTGACATTTCTGTCAGGCCCAGATTCTCCGACAAACGAATATGAGACCTGAAAAACAATTGAGCTTGAGGTGAGCTAAAATAATATTTCCAGCAGTGTCTCCCACTTTTTGACATTTTATTACCTGAGTGCAATCAGGGCATCTGTTATCCTAGGCAAAGAGCACTGATTTTCAACGTATAAATCATTTACAAAGTCCAGCGGATTGTCTTCGGGTAGAAGAGACAAGAACGCCAACCTTGCTGGATCTCGAACCGCCAGATGATCAAATGTGCAACTCAAGCTAAAATGTGGGTAACAGAAATTAGTTCAAACATTAATTTTGAAAAGACTTGACGTGGTTGCAAGCTTGAGACTAACTGTTTGCCAACACAAGCCATTGTTCTGTTCGGAGAGAATGTTAGTCCGTTAAACAAGTAGGCTTCATTTGGGTTGGAGAAATTGTCATCGGCGATTGATAAAACTTCGTCGATGCAACCAACCGATCCGTTCCGGAGGACCACCCATGACAAAAATCCACCTTCGTGTGAGAGCATAAACTTATCCTCTGAATAGTGTGACAAGCCTAAGGAAAAAAATAGTTTATAAACTTGATCTCAATTTTGGGTTTCTTTCCGTTAGTAAGATGAAAACAAATGACTACCGACAAATGGACCCTCCGGAGTTTGAAACTCTTCAACTGGTTTGAAATCAATGTCATCAGTTGAGATCGTAATCAGAGTTGAAAGGAGATAGTTTGGATGCTTCGCAATTAATAGATTCACGGTTGGGCCCTTTAGAATATTTCTTGCTTTCGGTGAGTTTGTTGTTTCCAAAAAATCGATTCTCATCAAATCCTTCTCCCAAATTTCGAAACCATCATTCATCCTAAATTTTGGTTCCTTCGGTAGAACGGGGTTTGGATTCTCCATTTCGTTGTTTAACTTTTCCAGGCGAAACACTTTGACTATGCCGGAATTTGTTCCGATAGCGAATATTCCTGTATTTCAACAATTTCGATTTGAAAACAACGACATCACATAGTGCATACTGCAGCACACTGACTATCATAACACGTAAATCTCAACTTACCAACATTTTCAAAAGTTCGTTGGAATTTCATTACTGAAATAATTTCGTTTGGAGCAACGCTTTTGGTAAAAACAGGCTCTGCAGTTAGCTGGCCGGAATCTGGAGAAACAACTATCCACCAAATTAGTATGTCCCCATTTGCCTGTGCAGTTATGAGAAAGGCTTCATTAAGTTGTTGTACATCACTATCATTGTGATCGTTGTCGTCATCAACAAACGGTGGCATCCATACAAAATCTGCAAATATTTACTCATTCATCAATCAACGGAAATTCTTTCAAAATAGTTAACCAATTTTTATGATTTATTTCAGAGAATAACTTCAAAAGTTCAAACTGTACCTATCGTAGTCAACTCATACAATCGTGACTTGTACATAGGGAATCGTAGGTCATTGCTGTTTTCACCACTTATGGTCCATTTATGATACATGATCCCATTGTACAGTTTTGAAATATCTAGAGATGTGACCCATTCGTCGGTGGATTTGTCCTCAGAGTTATTCTGTCGTGTTCGGTCCAAGTGAGTGTAAATTGTCATGTGAAAATTTGACGTTAATGTGGCCAGAACACATCTCGGTTTGCTGCAAAATTTAATGATAAACAATGATTATAGGGAAAGTACAGTATGGCTAGCTTTTATTCGTATAATATAGAGTAAAAAGAAATAGTTAAGCATTAAAATAAGTGAACTCACTTTAGTGGACCGGAACTGAGGGGCAGCGATGACCAATCCACTTTCGAGAAATAATTGTTAAACTCTATTCCATCAAATCCTCGTGGAGTCAAAATGCGATCTCGTAGTAAATCATAAAATTGATTTTTAGTCCCTCCGACCATTATGTTATCATTAATGTAGACCGTGGATAGATTTTGAACTTGTGGTGGCGATGGAAGAACGCTCTTTGCTGTGACCACTTCCGGTCCATCTTGGCAGGGGTCAAGGCTCAAATCCTAGCACAAAAACAAACACAAGCAAGAATACGGTTTATAATTACTGGTATTTATAAATGTTAAGTTACCTTTGAGAGTCAAAGAGAGCAGCCTGCTGCAGTGCAGAAATTCAGGAAGTTGGTTTTTGGTCATTCCTAACTCCGGGACTGGGACATTATTTTAATGAAGGGATAATTTGAAATAAATTAATGAAATGAAAATACGTAGAATTTTAACTTGCAGGTTCAAAAATTGTCAAAAAAAGTTTCGTTGTTTTTAAATTGAAATGCATTTATATTAAGAAGTAGTTTAGATCGATAAACTTTCAAAAACTCAAGCTCTGAACTCCAATTCCAATCTATTTCAAAAGATATCTGTCTTCTGGTTTTATTTGAATTGCTGCTGTACAAAGTTTATTGATACTTTCCGAATGTTGCTTTAAAATAATTGCAATTAACTATGCAAAAACATTATAAGGTACTCTCCAAATAACTGATTGTGAGAAAGAATACACGCACACGCTCCGGCAAAACACAACACAAGATACAAGGATACAACTACACTATGAATGAATGATTATTGAAATACTTGATCGTTCTTAGTCTACGGAAATATGATTACACAATAAATAGAACTATAGAACGCAATGCACAATAGACAATATTACGGCCTGACCTCGATTCGATCGAAATCTGTAATTCGGGCTCAATTCATAAAATGCCTTCGTTTGTAACAAACTTTTAAATTTTAAATTGATTTATCACATTCCCGTATTCCGTGGGGTAAACATAACGCGTTATGTATCTCTAGTATATTATTTGCAGCTAATGTCACTAAACTAATAAACCGCTCCTTGCTTTGTTGTTTGTCTCAATTTAGAATCTTGTATTAATTAACTCGAAATCCATAAAAATATGTTATCTTTTATCACTGGTTTCTATAAACTCGTCCCACTCACTTAATTTAATTGTAAACATGCATTTCTTTGTGAAAGCAGAGATCTGACTAAATTATTTTTTTCTTTACAACCTTTCATTGCTTCATTGTCGTTTGCCCTCAAACGCTCAAAATTACTCAAATTGATACGTTAAAGTTCAAATTCAACTAGGTAGTTTTTGAATCAGGTTACATTAATTAACTCTCAAACACCTAAATGCATAAACTTAGAAAAACAATACAGGCACAGTCAAGCTTCAAAAATAGCAGTAGTCCAAAATAAATTAACCTTGAGAAATAACGCGTTGGAGAAAGTGAAAGTACACGCAAAAGAAAGTTCACAATAAAGAAAATTTATAATTTAGTCAACTTCTTGGTTTTACTGAACTGGGATTGGGAATAATGGGAGGCATCCGCTTTGAGTCAGTCATTAAATTTCACAAAGTTCACTTTTCACATCATATGGAATCGATTTGCCTCTTCAAGTCTTTCTTTTCGGTCTTCTCTTCTCTCCTTGTATTGCAAACCACCGACCAGCACTGCGATGAAACCACAGAAGCCAAGGAGGACTCCAAATGTTTTGAGAACTGCTTTGCTAGGCGTGAGAAACAATTTGGCTGTCCACGTCCCAGGCCTTTCCAACTCGGTCGGAACAACAAATATTTGGGAGTTTGGAATGATCTGGAGCCATTCTTGCGAGTGATTGTACTCACTGGAAGGGGACACGTCGACTTTCAACGTTTCAATAAAGTTGGGAGACTGGCCAATTCCAAATATGGTGTAGGGCAAATCCAACGGCATGTGGGAGCTTCTGTAAGCTTGTGCAGCAATAGCAGTTTGATGAACACCTGCTTGTGTCGTGGTTCTGTATTCGATGATCGGGCCAGAAATTATATTTCCGTAAGGTACATTTGCTTTCGGGCAGAGGGGACAGTGAACCGGTGACAAAACCATAACTTTCATGAAATTAGCGTCATAATCAGGGCTGTTTTGAATAGCGAACGCTCCGTAAGTCGCTTTGAATCCGTGCATATCGGTATTGGTTCTTCTCACTAAAATTACGTCGACAAGACCATCTTCATGAATGTCAAAGAAAGTGGCCAAAGTCACATTGTCGTAATGAGACAGTGCTTCGAAATTGAGGCGGAAAGTCCTAGGGAATGGACATACTACCGTCGGAGGCTTCGGTTCGCAAGGAACATTTTCAAACAGAACGGCTTTCGTGGGACTCACTGGTGTGGCGTGGCGTCCTTGCTGGATTAAGACTCCAATCATATCAGGGAAACCATCCAGATTGAAATCTCCAACTCGAAGTACGATACTTGACGTGTAATTAGAATTCAGTTCGTAAGTGTCGTTAAGTTTCGGCAAGAAATGCCAGGCAATCCCCGCTGCGTCAGTGAATTCCACTGGAAGTTGAATGAATTCGTCTCCATTTGCTGAAATTACTTTTAAACTCGGACCTTTTCCATTCTTCCTTTGTGAAGTAGGAAGAATGTGCATCAGTTTACCCTCTTGATTGAGGTCGAAAAAAAGTGGCTGCCCAACGAGTTGTGTTTGGCCAGCCTTGTCGATTAATACTCGTGGTTCAGGATTCATGTACTCAAATTCTGGGTGGATATCACCAATGTGGTTCAGGTGGATCTGAAACTTTTTAACTTCGTAATAAATTGTACCGTTGTGTGCTTCCTGATCGTCTTCAAGACTAGTGCTGGTTGTTGTCAGTACAAGTTCAGGCACGAGGTCGCCGTTTGTGTCGACAAATGCATTGGAACTGGGATTGGCCAAATCGTCGTCTTCGTATTCTTCGCTACCAGGCTTAAAGTCTATCTCCACAGGTTGCCCATCACGACTAAATATCCAGAGTTTCTTCCTTTTGATCCAAGTCTTATTTTTTGCCTCATAAACCTCGCCAAATAAATCCATAATCTGGTCAGCGTTGACATCGAACATGAGGGGTTCTTGTACCATTTCAACATGCCACCGAGTTTCGCAATCCAATGTAGTCAAATTCCCAAAGAAAACTTTGACAACAACGGTTTCTGGATCAGTATCGTCCACAGGTCGTGGAATCTGAAAGGCAACCATAACATCAACCAGACCATCTCCATTAAAGTCTCCAGGAGTAACACCAACGAATTTCACGCGATCTTTGTCCTTGTTTGGATTTTTGATTGATGTGGTGCGAATTCGGCAGCGGACTCCAAGATGTAGAATAGGATTTTCTTCACGTGCAAAGTAGATGAGTAAATCGGAATGGTCGCGGGACACGGCGAAGATATCAGTCAACTTATCGGCGTTGAAATCTCCGTAGGCAACTGGAAATATTTCTTCATTGTGGGAGCCAAAAAGTGTAGAAGTTATGTCCTTTCCAGAAAAGTTTGCACATTCACTCAAACTCAGAGTCAGGAGAGCCAAGAAAAGTTTCAAAAACATTTTCATGCTGAGAAGTGGAGAAGTTCAAAGTTTCGATTTGCAAAGTCCGTTCTTTTGTATAAACTCCGGTCGCCGAATTAGTGCTCAGATGTCAGATTCTAAACACAGACAGAACACATTCGATCGAATGTATTTCAAAACTTTCACTTTGATTTATATATCTGATTTTAATTTCGGAAGCAATGAATTTGGGTTTCAACTTTAAATACTGCGTTATTTAATCGAAAATAAATTGCTGCCCTCACTAACTAAAGTATAATTAAAAACTGTGTTCTATTCGTTTTTGTGTGCATTCGAGTTTTTCAAGCAAGCGTAAATAGACCAAACCAACACCGTTTTTCTGAGAACATACCTCGACAGTGTTATCAAATTAAACATGCACAACATATTGACTTGGTGAAGATAGTGAAGACCTATTTGAGGTTGTCAGTACGCAGTAGTGCGTTTGACTATTGCGGTTAAATTGTGGTGAATTATTAATTCGCATGTTTATCATACGCCTGTGAGCTTAGTAGGACGTAAAATTATCATTTGTGCTGTTCTATGCTACAATTTTTTTTATCCGACAGACGGCCTGAGCATAAAATTGGCATTACGCTGGAAGACCCTGCTAGGTTTTTGCAGCGTTTTTCAGATACTAAAATCACCATACATTTAAATTACTAGAACACTCCTTATTAAGAAGTTTAATGAAAGTTGATGAGCCAAGTACGATTGTGAACACTGATTGATTGAATAGATTTTGTAAAGCAAACTGGTTGATTGACTAATGCCTTTGAAATTTTAATACTCAAATTCCCTGCAAATGAATTTGACAATTCCGACAATGGTGAAGGAGAATTTTAAAAAAACCCTTGAGCCGTTAAACCTTAAGCCGAGTTTACATGAGAGTCGAGCGAATCGGTCTTTGGTCTTGCTTGTGCATCATTTTTCCAGAATTTCGAATTAATAGACGGGGAATGCCAATATTATACAGCGTACTGGATGGGGACCTTTTGATTTGAACTTTTCTTTTGAACTAAACGTGAAAAACCAGTTTGTCAAATTCTTTATATCATTCTAATTGCGTATTAGTCGTTAGTCGTGGTCCTAAGAACAAGAAGTTAAGCTTTCCGTACCATTATCCGTAGTGTCTAACTGAAGTCTACCAAATCATACTATCTAACTTTGTTAGCCCAAAACACATCTTCGATTTTTCTTGAAATAAATAATTGCAATTTTCAGCGGCAGTATTTTAGAAGAAAGTAAAAAATAAAAAGATAAACTTACATATACGACACCTCCTTTGCGATGAAGAATGACAACTTGATTGTCGAAAGACCATTTGACAATGTCGATTTTGGGAACAAAAGTGGCGGGCAAAGGGAATGACTGGAGTTGCCGGAGTTGAACCATTTGCTTTCCAGGCAGTTGGCAGTAGTTAGTTAGTTGATTGACTTTAAAATTTTCGTATTCTTGACTATCGTGACGTGACCCTCCTTCCTGGCAGATTTCTTTTTGAAGTTGACAATTCTTCACCTAAGTCCCTTGTCAATTTTTGCGTTCTCTCAGTTTCAGTTTTCCACAAACTTCAAAATTTTATATGGTAATCAGTATTTTCAATTTTCAGCATGTTTTTGTATTCTTATCAATTTTCTCACCACAAAACCAACAAAAGAGAATTCAATTCTTGGCGCAACGAATTGGAGGAGGACGAAGATTCTCAAATCTCTCAAATCGTTGCTTCGTCGCACAGCAGATACGTGAACAATTTAAAATTTAATTGTTGCTGATCGATTAATTTGTAATTTCAAAGAAATCTGGTCGTGGTAAGTCAAAACGTTTAATACTGTCAAAAAATTAGAATTAATTTATGTGTGGTTGTGGTGTGGTGTACGTTTCAAAGGAATGATTCACAGTTACTTAGCTAGAATTGAAGCCATTGAAACTTCCCCAACACGTTACGCTCAAGCTATAAAATTACATATTTCTGAATCCAAATCTGCAATGCTGTATAAATTATTGCAATATGTTATTATTAAATTATTAAAGCGCGTTTATTAGTCAAATGAGAAGTTATACAAAATTGAGTTGTAGCATTTTTGCACATCCCCTGATAGGGTTTGCACATCCATTGATAGGGCTGCACATCTCTTGATATGTATACTAATACGAAGTCTATTTTGCTTTTTAATTTATTTCAGTTGTTGTAAAACAAAAGGGAAATCCGCTCTAGAATCATGCACAATGTTTAAGTTTTTAAAAGACGAAAAGGAGGATGTATCGAATGCCGAAGCAGCAAAAGATGCATCGGATCTAGAACATGCTGCGTTAGCAGTTTTTCCATCAGAATTCCATCATCAGATTGCATCAGAAGTTCCACATCCACAACTGCCACAGCCACTACTGTCTAACAGTAATATTTTGGTCGGCAAAGAAAGCAACAAATTAATTTCCGTGGCCGAACTTCTACGCTCAAGGTTTACCAGGGATGAAGAAAATGTCAAAAAGATACTGAACTCAAGTTCCGACTTGATTTCAGGGGTGTATGAAGGTGAATAAATGTGGAATCTGTCAGCCCCCCCCCCCCCCGAAAGATTCTCAACCCCCCCAGGGGGGTTCATAATTTCCGAAAATCTCCGTCCAACGAATTCCCAATTTTGCATCTTTCTGTTCTTTCTCCGGGGGAATCTTCGGTCTCGTTGGGGAATATCCGTGCTACGTAATCTGATCATTAGATTCTGTTTCTGATGATGGAACTTATTAGGTGCTATTATTCTAATTTTGATTTCTTGACAGGCGGATTCAAAATATGGGAATGTACTTTTGACTTGATCAACTATTTGAGGAATCACGAAGAATTGTTTAAAATCGTGGATCAAACACAGATACTCGACCTGGGATGTGGATCTGGGCTACTAGGATTGTTCGCCCTAAGTTGTTCAGCAAATCAAGTTCATTTTCAAGATTTTGTAGGTATCCGAAAATGTATAATTCCAAATTCAAGCGTATACTTTAAAAGTATATTTTTCAAAATAGAACGCAGAAGTCATTAATTTCCTCACTATTCCAAACGTGATTCTAAACTTTGGAGAGGAAGGACTGTCCAGAAGCAAATTCTTCAGTGGGGATTGGGCATCGTTTGATATTCTCATTCAAACCCAAGACCCACAGCGGAAATACGATTACATTCTTTCTTCAGAGACAATCTACAATATCAAGAGTCTTCCCAAATTCTACAAATTCGCCGTAAATCATCTGAACCCTTCAGGAAAATTGTAAATAGATTTACCTAGGTCCTTATAATTCTTATTCAATGATACTACTTAAATACTATTTGTTAAGATTTCTTGCTGCTAAAACATGCTATTTCGGAGTTGGTGGTGGAACTATCGCTGTTAAGAACTTGATCGAAAAAGATGGTCGCTTGGAATGCCAAGTTCTTGATGTCATCAGGGACGGTTAGCAATTAGTAATTCTTCAAATTAAATTAGCTGTGATTGATTGTGCCAGATTGCTGACTTCTATTTTGTTCTTTTTCTACAGGTGTACAGAGAGAAATCCTATGCATAACATTCAACTCTAAAAAAATCTGATGTTGTTGAATGTTATGTTGACTTATAAAATTGCATTTAATCTACATTTAAAATAAAACTTGTTGGAAGAAAGACTTGAAAGACTGAAAAGTAATTTTGCAAATACACAAAATGACTTTAACATGAGCACCTATTGTTTTTCTACGCGGTTGGTGCATAAGCACCCATTGAGAGCATACAGAGCGGCGAAATTAAATTTTCATCTGACCTTTTTTGAAGTTTTTGAGTGACCTATTACGTCGACCTAAATAGGCAACTCACAATTTTCTCACACTTCGAAAGTATTTACGATTCATAATTTAGTACGTTGATTTCATTCTTTATCTCTAATAATTCGACAATAATTAAAAAGTTTTCTCAAAAAATAAAAATTGAAAAGAAAATTTGGCACGCCCACGCGCCATTAATTTGCTGTGAGCAATGTAAGCTTTTCTTAACAATTAACGAACAACTAACGTCAGTTTTTGTGTATTGTTGTCTGAATTTGTGACTATTTGTCTAGGCTAAGGAACATGCCACTCTTTGGAAAATCTCAGAA
The DNA here is from genome assembly GCA_034699705.1 of Hymenaphorura dentifera. Classification (NCBI taxonomy): domain Eukaryota; kingdom Metazoa; phylum Arthropoda; class Collembola; order Poduromorpha; family Onychiuridae; genus Hymenaphorura; species Hymenaphorura dentifera. The sequence goes on along the minus strand of JAQGCM010000295.1, from coordinate 6,670 downwards.
GAACCCGGCTGAGGTTGTCAAATCTTTGAAGGAGGCTGTGACAAGTTTAGAACGTGGAGATAAAAAAATTGAAAAAGCCCAAGAAGAAGTTTCCAAACAGCTAACGAATGTGAAAGGAATTCTTTTTGGAGCGGCTGACACTGAGCAACAAACTGAAATTCTTGTAGCCCAACTCTCACAGGAATTGTACAACACCAATTTACTTCTCCTTCTCATCAACAATCTGGCAAAGATTGAATTTGAGGTACGCGTTCCAACTAACTAAAACCTAAACATTTACAAAAGTTTACAAAGTATTCAAATGTGTAAATAATTTGAAATGATTATACTGATGTTTGCAGGGAAAGAAGGACGTTGCCCAGATTTTTAATAATATTCTTAGACGTCATATTGGAGCAAGGTCACCCACCGTGGAATACATTTGCACTAAACCAGAAATACTTTTTACACTCATCGCTGGGTAAGCTAAGCTAATGAGCTAGAATAGAATGTAGTATATATTAGAATAGAATGTGTGACTCGAAAGCCACAATAACTGTGGATGCAGGTCATCAATTCTGGTGGCCTGAATTCGGATTTTTATTTTTTCAGAGCTAATTTACCTTATTCCTTTGTGCCATTCAGGTATCAACATCAAGATGTTGCATTGAATTGTGGAACTATGCTGAGGGAGTGTGCACGATACGAGGCCCTAGCAAAAATTGTTATTTACGCGGACGACTTTTATAAATTCTTTGAATACGTTGAAGTGTCTACATTTGACATAGCCTCCGATGCCTTCTCTACATTCAAGGTAATAGAAGAATTTTATATTAGCTACTAAGCTAACGCTAGTCACTGAAATGTTTGGTCAGCAAAGGTAAGGTGTAAAGGTGAACCCAGGTCATCCATGCCTTTGGGGTTTTAATGCGCTTTGTTGACTACAATTTGGAACTTTGAATTGCACAGAAAATGCGTTCGAGAAACCCGTCAATTGTATCAATTTAATTAAAAACTCAATCTGGGTGCTTTTTATTAGTTTTTGCCCAGTTAACTCGTAGCACCATTCACTAGAGCAGCGTTCCTTATGGTAGATAATGTGACTCTAGTCGACTAGTCGTTATTCGGTATAAATGCATTGGCTAGGTTAGACATTTGTGATTGTGTAATTTGGATATCACAGAAAGAAAAGAAATTAATTTCCGTTGTTGATAATTTTGGGAAACAGGAACTACTAACCCGACACAAGCTGCTGAGCGCTGAATTTCTGGAGCAGCACTACGACAAGGTGTTCACTCATTATCAACAGCTCCTCAATTCGGATAATTATGTGACAAGGAGACAAAGTTTAAAGCTGTTGGGCGAACTTCTCCTCGATAGACATAATTTTACCGTAAGATACGATTATATTGACACCTGTGCACATACATGGGGAGCCCAAGCAAATTTCAATTTTGTTAAGTAATGCGACAAATTATTTACAGGTAATGACTAAATACATTTCCAATCCGGATAACTTAAAACTGATGATGAATATGCTTAAGGAAAAATCTAAAAACATTCAGTTTGAAGCCTTCCACGTTTTCAAGGTGGGCATTCGTTTAACAATAATATTATTGCAAGTACTTATAGAAAATTAGTACATTTGATTTCAAAAGTTTCTCTCGCCTGCAGGTGTTTGTGGCCAACCCTAATAAACCCAAGCCAATCCTTGACATCCTTCTTAGAAATCAAGAGAAACTGGTGGACTTTCTGACTAAGTTTCACGAAGATCGTTCTGAGGATGAACAGTTTAACGATGAGAAAGCCTACCTTATAAAGCAAATTAAAGAGTTAAAGCCAACTCCAGATCAATGAGAGGCTAGACGTATTCGGGATTCAAATTAGACGCGCTGTAAATTTGTGAATACTGGTTGTATATGTTTAAATATTCGTAAAATGAAGAAATTAATCTAGCATAGCCTAGCCAAATCTGTAACTACTTTCCTCTCCAGGTTTGGGGTAGTTGTCCAATGGTTCCCTTTTTCTCAATGTATGACCACGATATTTTTGACCACAACATTTCCATGCCCCGAGTAGAAAGTAGACACATGATCTTACATTGCAGTCCGCAGTTAGTCAGTCAAATCAGTCGTTTGGGCAAACATCCTACTCGAAAATAGTGTCATTTAGAAGTAGAGGTCGAATTTTTCCCAAAATTACAGCACATTGTTGTCTCGTTTACTGGTTTACCGGTCTTGAGTAGTTATCAACCTTGGTCATTGGTTTGGATCGTTCGACTATCGGTACTCCCAACCAGAGTATGCAGTTTAGAGACTGTCACAGGTCCACTCTGTCGTACGTATTGTTGAAGAAAATATATATTCCAATTAATTTTACTCGATTGCGTAACTGGCCTCCTTGTAGGCCTTTTGTTTCCAACGTTCTACTTTTCCAGGTCCTTAAGGACTGAGTTGGGTCGGCGGTTGCTGCACGAATATAACAGAAGTAGTAACCAAACGATTTCTTTTCTCGAGGGTAGGCAAATCTATTGTTGCGAATTGCAATTCAATTAAAGTGGAAATTAGGATTGATTTTATGAATTCTCCAAACGCATTGTGAATTCGTTCGTGTAGTTTTAAATATTTTAACATGTAACTGCAATAAAAGTACGAAAAATGTAATGATTTAAATCAAACTGGTTTTCGTTTATTATTTTGTAGGGGTTAGTCAGTCTAGTCAGTCAGAAAAAGAAAACTTTCATATTCAGTACAAAACCGGAATAAAATTTTTTTCGTAGAAATTGAGTGCATTGGGGTAATAGGAACCAATAGGGGTAATAGGAACCAAGCTCGCCGGCAAAGTCGACAATTTCAAAAAAATATCTGTAGGTACATTTAAATTTGCAGTTCGCTAGTTTCTCACCTTCCCATTTGATTTTACTCAATAATTTTGTTTACAAGAAAAGGGGTCACGCCACAGGTCAATTTCAGTGTTTTTTTGAGATCTACTAAACTTAGAGCGGAGAATGCTGAGAAAGTTGCCCATCCTGACTTTACTGTTGAGACAACAGTCAAATTCTCCAGTGAAGAGCTTGACGCGTGAATTTAGAATTTCATCAGTGAAGCATGACTTGAACGAGTTCTTTGACGACAAAAAGAATTGGGGCGAAAGTGCTGTAAAAGTTGGAAGGTCTTGGCGCGTGGATGACCTCCGCATCAAGAGTAACAGTGATCTTCATAAATTGTGGTAACATAACATTCTAGAATTCTTAGAATTTGGAATTTTTGGTACTTCTGGCGCAGAGCAGAAGTGCAGTGTTTAAACACACCGTCTTACGTTTGGTTTAATACTTATTCCAATTTCAGGTTTGTCCTTCTCAAGGAGAGAAATATGCTGATGACAATGGAACATGAAGGAAAACGAGCCATGGAACTCTTTCCAAATCCAGAAAGGCTTGATAAGGTACGGTCAGGGCAGGGGTCAGCGCAGAAAGGCTTGCTTTTGTTATTACCTAGTTGAATGAAAACACGAAACTTGCATATAGTTTTGCAGGCATTCTAAAGTCGCCTGGCTTGATTTGTGTTGGATATATTTTCTAATTTAACGATTTCAGGTCGAGGAAAGTATGGAAAATTTGGAGAAGGTGGTGAGAGAAAGAAATCGAGCCTACTTTATGCTGGAAACTGGAGAAACTGGAGAAAGAACTGGTGAAGAAGTTGAAAATTTTCTAGGGCTTAAGGAATATGTGGAACACGAGGAACATGCTCTCCCGAAGGAAGAAAACAAACCTTATCTTTTAGCAAAACAGGTTGAGCCAAAAGCATCTAGGAAAGAGAAGGTTTGGTTCTTAATTCGCTGGAATGCGCAAAGGAGAAAGGAAGCACGTTTGGAGTTGAGGTACTTAATTTATTGGTTGTATTTGCATTTAACAATTACAAATTCCAACTTTTGTTCTAAGAATTTGCTCATACGATTCTTTCATTCCAATTTTGTTCCAGGCGGCAACAATTTTATGTCCTGCACACGCTTCGAAATTTTCCAGACACTGAAATTCAATTACTGAAGGAGTTGTACCCACTCGTAGACGTTGACAAATATGTCGAACGAGTATTGAAGAATAGACACAGCGAGAACTTGATTGGCGTGAAACTTTCAAAACTTTATAAATTACCTTGGCGGCTTTAAGTGTTCTTGCCTCTTGAGCGAATGCGTCCAGAATGTCATTCAAATGAATTTGTAAAAGTCAAAGCCATAATTTAGTCCCAATTACTGCGAGGAAGGTTAGTTCAGTTTAAATTGTTGCTTTTATTTCTTATTAATGTACTCTACTCAACAATGGTAAAGTAAATATTTATTCATTTTCAACAAATAACATTGTTATTCACGCACTGTTTTTGACTATAAACAAGGCAGCAGATAGTCGAGGAATTTCTCCAATTCTGTTTTATCGTCGAATAGTAGGAACCACTGCAAAGTCAAATAATCTGAAGATAGAATATCTTCGTCAGCTTCTAAGCCGTCAGTCTCCTGAAAGAACGAAAGTTGAAGTACAATTCAAAAAGTCGAATGGATGTGTTAAAAGAAAGAAATTTTAAAATCTTACAATAATATAACCCCAGACATAATCTCTTTCCTCACCAGTTTCACGACTTCTTACGTAAGCATCAGTCTTCGAAATGTTAAGAAGAGGGGTTCGCAATAGCAAAACTTTATCTGGTTTACTAGAAAACAATAGCAAGGCAACATCCGTGACAACAATGTGTGCTAATTGTGGGCTCCCAGGTAGCTGAACAGAAATTTAAAATTGCATTCTTTAATCGGATTCATTGGCAGATTTGCACTTTGCAATAGCATGACAGAATTGAGCAGAAATTATTCATTATTCGTCGTCTAATTGGAATTTATAGTTTAATTTAGCCATTTTATGCTTGCTTACAAAGTAGCTTCTCATTGCAGCTTGAATGTGATCGTAGAGTTGCCCAACAATGCAGCTATTACTGCCGGCTAAATGAAGTGTCATTGATTTCCAAATAATGTCAAGTGAATGTGGTCTTGGGTTTTCAACTCGTCTTACTGACAATATTTCATGAGTATTGACTCTGAGGACGTCCTGCGTATGCTTATAAAATTCTGCATTCGTTCTTGATGATATGATTAAGCGATTGTGCCTACAAAAAGAAGTTAAATTAAATTGACGAATTTGTTAATTTTTTTTGTTATGCTTACTCCAAAGTAATCAAGACAGGTTTGTAGTTATCGTTTCCTTTTTGAAGCATGAATTCTTCACTGAAGTTTGGAGAGACTTCTTTGCAATAAGTTAAGCAGTGCCCAATTTGTAGTACTTTTTCCCCGAGCATGTGTATTTTCATATTTTGACAACTAGGAAATTCCAAGAGTGATGGTAGCCGAATGACATCTACGAATTTGCACGGTGGATGCACGGATTCAGAAACAGATTTTGATCGTCTGCTTTTAGCAATGGCAACAATCAGAGAACTTATGAAATGTCTATTATTGCATTTATCGCTATTTTTAAAAATCATATCAATGCCCAGTGGGGAAAGACATCCATCCGGATTTTTGGGATCTGTACTGATCATTATTGACAGTGATATGTGAATGATGGCAAGGTCAGGTTCAATCTGAAATAAAAAATCACAATTGTATTTAATTCTAAATCGCTAACAATGATGCGTCCTTTGTCTTACAAGTATTCTGCTAATATTTGCAAAAGGAACATCGTAAAGTTCTGTGAATTCTGACTCTCCTTTCAAAATGATATTGGAAATATTAGTGTTCGAAATAATTGCCCAAGAATTGTCATGCATCTGGCACATCTGAAACACAAAAAATGACTTTTGAAAGCTGTAAAATCACAATGAATTTGGGAATATTTGGAAGTGAGCGAAACTTACATATTTAATGTCAACTTGCCCACTCGGGAGCAAAGCCACTAATACTTTTTCAAAGTTTCGGAAAAAACTAGAATCTCTTTCCAGCCTTAATTCTTTGATGTATTCATCTATAGCCATATTTGCACTTGCACAAACATCATTTTGCAAAAATTCATCGGAGGTGTTAGAAATATTAGAAAGACAAAAGTTTTGCTTAGAATGAAGACAATGATTAATAATGCTATTTTCGCGCCTAAGCTTGCATTCTTTGTTTTTGATTTCAACGTATTGTTGTGGATATATTGGAATGAATTCACTATTTTCCTTCGAGAAGTTTTTCGATGCTAATTCCTTGTGGTCTTCCGGAAGGTTTATTAAAGCCAAAGCCGAAACAAGACTTTTTCGCCTTGTAAACTTTTTTGTCAGGTCGTGGTATTCAATCATTGTATTGACTTCCATTTTAACGGAATATTTTAAAGCTGAAAGTTAATGTGCAATTTTTGCACTGATATATTACTAGTGTTGCCAAATGTAGAAAATAGAAAAGGAAAGCACTTATGCGGCAAAGTTGCAAAAGTAAGGCGTAGAAATTCAATGTAATATCCTAGACCTAGCCCAACGCCCAACGCAACGGACATGAACAAATATATACAAAACTCACTCGGCAAGTTGGCGACGAGACTATCCCCAAAATACCCGCATTTTGAACCTTTTATAAATTTCCCGAATCCGGGAAGTCTAGCCAGAGTTTTCCTTCCTTCCCTACCCATTTCCCCAGACAAGACGTTTCCAATTCCAAATGTCGCACTCACTCA
>JAQGCM010000294.1:0-29051 GCA_034699705.1 Hymenaphorura dentifera | reverse complement strand
ATCTTAAGAAGTTAGTGCGATGAAAAAGTCCAAGAAATAAAACGACAATAAACAGACGTAATAGTAACCCTTACGAATTTCTTTCCTCCTTTGAACAAGTGTGGTTTCCGTTTCCTTTCTACTAAGGTTTTCTTCGAATTTATAAAAGAGAATATGAGAATAAAACAAGGCTAAGGCTATGAGCTTTCAGCAGCATTGATAACTCTCATGTAGCCAGGCGAAACAAAGTTGCGAGCTAAATGGGCTGTTCTTCCGCAGCAAAGTTTTTTTCGTATAAAACGCGGACGTTATTTCCAAGTTTTGTGATTGAAATTGATGGTTTTGTCGTAAACAGAATTTGATTATCCAGGAATAGCTTTTTAGTAGTCTTGAAGTCATAAACTCAAAACGGAATAGCTAGTTTTAAATTCAATTAATTGGAACAAGGTTTTACTACCTCATTCGGCATTACGATTACGATACAGGATTCGCTGTTGGGTCTCTCTTCACATCAGTAAGGTAACGCGAAATGTAGTTAAGGAATCGCAGCATTTCCTAAGAAACGATGAAGCTTAGGGGAGGGGCAGGCTCAAAGCATAAATGGCTGAATTTTAAGGATTGTTCGTTTATAGGTACCGGTTTGAATGCCCCTAACAATAGAAGGAAGGCATCCCCTGAATCTCCGGAAAATATGCCGAGCGGAGATGCGATACCTCGTTCGTTTTCTGACACATTCGCAACGACGGAAGATAATAAGACAGGTGTGTTTGAAGTCTGCACGATTTGTGTGTGCATAAAAATGAAATACAGTCCAAGTTTTTGTACTTTACAGACGAAAGTCTAGAGCCTGGAAGACAACGACAGTATTGTTTAAAGGACTTCGAATTGATCCGAGTAATCGGTCGCGGCAGCTACGCGAAAGTATTGATGGTTGAGTTGCGGAAAACGAAACGAGTCTACGCAATGAAAGTGATCAAAAAAGCTCTTGTTACTGACGACGAAGTAAGTTACCATTTCACTGCATTGAGTCAGCTCACTCGAGTCTCTGTTCTTGTCAGTTTCGTCATCAATTCAAAGATCAGAGGTCTAAACGAATTTTGTGGGAAATGGTCTAAGATGCATTGTTTGGATTATTTCTTTTGCAGGATATTGATTGGGTCCAAACGGAGAAGCACGTATTTGAGACCGCTTCGAACCATCCATTTCTGGTTGGACTACATTCTTGTTTCCAGACGCCGAGTCGTCTCTTCTTCGTAATTGAATTTGTTCGAGGAGGTGATCTCATGTTTCATATGCAACGACAGAGACGCCTCGCAGAGGAACATGCAAGATTTTATGCAGCCGAAATCAGTGTGGCGCTGAACTTCCTCCATGTCAAAGGTAACCATCAAACCATCAAATGTTTCATAATTTTTAAATAGAACTAATTTAATGAAACTCTAACGGTATCACTATGATATATGATATGAACACGATTTTTGCGCAGGAATAATTTATCGTGATTTGAAGCTGGATAACGTGCTGTTGGACCATGAGGGTATGAACTACAATAAAATACGGCTAGAATTATTTTAGAATATTTTGAAAATTGTTTTTTTTTGCATTGCGATAGGTCACATCAAACTGACAGATTATGGAATGTGCAAAGAAGGAATCAGACCTGGGGACACGACTTCGACCTTCTGTGGCACTCCCAATTATATTGCTCCAGAGATACTCCGTGGAGAAGAATATTCTTTCTCCGTAGATTGGTGGGCATCCGGCGTGCTATTGTACGAAATGCTCGCTGGTAGGAGTCCGTTCGACATCTTCGGAACAACTGAAAATCCGGACCTGAACTCTGAAGACTATCTCTTCCAAGGTAAGAAGATAAAATGAAGTTGAAAGTTATCCACACCAATTTAAAATCTCATAATTCGTTGACTTAAGTGAAAGAACCGCAATACTAATTTGTCAACTTACATTTGTGTGACAGTCATTCTGGAGAAGACTATTCGTATTCCAAGATCCCTATCGGTTAAGGCTGCTTCTGTTTTAAAAGGATTTTTAAATAAAAACCCAGCAGAACGACTTGGATGTCATCCGGAGACAGGCTTCCATGATATCCTGACTCATCCGTTCTTCAAGACCATTGATTGGGACTTGGTGAGTATTTTTTATCATTCGTACTTTACTAATCACGCACCTATTTGTTTTATCTCGATCTTTTAGAAAATAGTTACACAAAAAACGGGTTGAAGGCATTATTATTTGAACATAAATCGTTACCCCACCGTACGGCATTTATTGATTTGCAAAATTTCTATTTACATCTTTAGTTGGAGAAGAAGCAAATTTCGCCTCCATTCAAACCAAAGTTGGAGTCTGATCGTGATTTAGATCACTTTGACCCTCAGTTTACATCAGAGCCTGTGCAATTGACTCCTGATGATACGTAAGTTTTTCAGTCAACATCGTCATTCTCTCATTCGTAGCTGTATTCAATGACCATTTTTTTTAAATTCAACAGACGCGTAATTGAGAAGATTGACCAATCCGAGTTTGAAGGATTTGAATACGTAAACCCTCTACTTATGTCTCTGGAAGACTGTGTTTAAACTCTGCCATTTGAAACTTGAGATGCAAAACCGGCCTACAAGAGCACAGACAGACGTTGGAAATGTTCATTGATGGCACTACCAATTTTAGCTTTTTAGGTTTTTTACATTCTGAAATTGTTTGTTTACTGGTTTATGTAAGAATAGAAAGACTTGTACCTAATATTTACAAAATTGCACAATCCGCCATTCCGAAAACATTCATTTCTTCAAAGTCACGAAACAGTAGAGAGGAGTGCTTTCAAGAAATGGGTCAATATAGTTAGGTTCATTATGTAGTGAGTTTGAAATATCTATTTTCCTCGTTTTCCAGTTCGAGTGTTTTGAATTATTCAAGTTTTCTTTTCAAGTCAATAAGTAAAGTACTAATAAGTACCCGGGTGTGCCTAAAAGTCCGAGCCAATCCTTTCTCGTTTAGTTGAGTAGAAAAATCGACTTTGCCAAATGTTGTGGTTGTTTCAATCAAAATTGTAATGTTCTCTAATTTCCAAGTCTGTATTGTTATTCAGTGTATTAGGTTCAGTATTTCGAGTATTTTTACGTGTAATTTTACGAGCAGATTTTTTCCTCCAAGTATCGTTAGGTTTTTGTTTTATATTTATTACGGTTTGACATGGTAAAATTTCTACTGACGAGTGAGTGAGTGAATCACAGCAGCTAACAATCAGCAATACTGTTAATAAATGGGATGGTATTATGGTACGTGAAAATGTGATTAGATTAGCCGTGCGAAATGATAACAAATCGTAGATATCTTTACGGTTGTAAAAATCCGATTTGTCTCGTTCCCGAGAGTACCTAATCATTCTACAAAAGCCAGTAGTATTCCAAAAGTGGCTTGACTGTGCTAGTATAAAATTATATTCATAGAATTTAAGAGAAAATATAAAGTTACACTACAAACTACGCTACTACAACTATTGCTTTGACTTGTTGGTTTTTTATAGAAGTTGAAAAATTAAAGAAACATTTAAACAAAATGTAGTCGATGGTGGGGAGTTATTTGGTTGGCTTGGTTTGTTAAGCCGTTGTTATATCTGTCAACTTAAAACTTAATCCACAGTGATCACTAATCACAAATCTTTCGGAATTTTGGTGAATCTTTTGTAGTGATGGCAGTGATTTGTGGATGAAGCTGGCGTATCAGAGTTTAGGAGCAGCAGAAATGCGTCTAAAACGAAAACTTTATCCACTCTGTTTCTCTCCGACGACAACTTTGAAAGTAGTTCTTTTTATTCTCATAACGTTGATGTTCGCATGGATGCTAGTTCAGATTTTTGTGGACAAGGAAGCTCAATTCGAAATCATAGTTTTAGATAAACTTGACCATCTGGAGTCCTCGCCGGGCACGGATGATTGGAAATGGAGTGTTTTGGGATTTGAGTACTACGCTAATTTGAGAGCAGCTCCACATCAAATCACCAATATAATTGCAAAAACAAGAGCTTACAATGGTTTATGGGTGTTCCGCAAAAATGGAACTGACTCTTCAACTGTCAAGAACTACATAAGACTGTCCGACTTTCAGTACAAGAAACCCAAAAAAGTGATGTTGGGACTGCGATACTACATCAGTGGGAGTGGGCGGATTGAGATTATATTGAGATCAGCGATTTCTGGAAGTACAGAAACTTTTGCACTTTTGCAAGATGAAGATGAAGATTTGGTTGCACAGGGATTCTGCAGCAAAATTATCTCTCCGGGATTTAATAGACTGATTGACCTCGTAAGTTTGTTTATTAGCCAAACCACAATTGGGCTTTAGGATTGAATTCGAATTTTTAATGCAAAAATGTATGCCAAATGCTCTTAAATAGTCATCTCGGCTTTAAAAAATGACTTGATAATTAATTGTCATTTGCGCAACTAAATATTGCAAGCCAAACAGTATAGCAAGCTTTAATGCAGGTTCTGTCCTGTCGATAGTTCTGAAACCCGTAGCTTAGTTTTAACATTTTCGCACCATTTTAATGGAATTATTTGCCCATCTCTTGGGCTTTCTCTGCATGGCATGTAATGATCGAGCTATTTTCTGATCCCAGAGGAATCAATCGCACGTGTAAGTGAAAGCAGAGAAATGATGCCCTTTCAATTGATGCATCTCCTTTCACTCGTTTCAATTTTGCAGCCCGAAATTCCCCAGCGTAATTAATTATGCCACATGCTCCACCTCAAGACCTTCTCTGTTCTAACTTGAGAAGTGAGAAATGTATTCGTCAGTCAGTTTGAAATTTCTGGAGAGATAAGAGATTGCCACATTGCCAACTAAAGACCGCATCCTTCCTAGCAGAAACGGACTTGACTTTTCAATCTGCAGGCAGACTCACTTTCACCTTACTCAGAGTTGATGTCAGACGCAGACATATCTTAAAAACTCTGGGGAATTCGTGTCAGTATAAGATGGAACTGTAAAATCTAGAGCATTTATTTCACCTCAGAACCGGAAATTCCTTGAGAAATCTATTTGAATTCTGGTAGCTGAGAAAATACTACTAGCCTTTGTATTTCATCTCTTCAGGTTCAGCAAAATATCAGCATGCAAATAGCCGCATTCCATATCCCGTAAAGCTATTTTGCATTTACTAGTTCTGCACATTCTCAGCCTTCATACAACATAACCCATTGTTGCAAAAAAATAATTTCTCTTGCAGATTGAAATTCGTGCTTTTGCTCTCAAACCGGAATCCATGGTTGTGATTGACGAAGTCATTGTAACGGTGGCTGACGGAGATAGTAGTCGAAATTTGATGTATTCCTTAATTCCAAATCAATGGTGCGAGGAAATTCAGACCAATCGTAACAATAAACTTGCAAATCCTTCTGACAAGTCGCAAGAAGGAAATCGTGAAGACCAGCAGAGCAGGAAAGGGCAAAAAAAGAAATCCCACCCGAAAGGAAGTCGGAGTCGCAAGGGCAGAAAAATCACCACGCGTAACCTCCAAACGAATCTTGAAGAAGGTTAAAAAGCTGATAAATTTCATTCTGCATTGCCAGCAAGTATTCTATTCTAAAATGTAATTTGTACATTAAAAAATGCACGGCCGTAGCTGGCTATGGCTCAATGAAACCATGTAATTGAATTTAATATAATTTTACATAATTGAAGGGACTTGTACTACGCTATTTGAATTGATAATACACAATTTGGAGCTAAGGAAAAGATTCCTTTGCTTTTGCGTTGAATGAAAAAAAGAGAAGAATTGTCAGAATTAAGGTACTGCATTACTAGACGGGCAATATTTGCCATTAGTGCCATCCATGAATAAAGCTCAAGAAAATTCGGATATAAAATACGAGAATATCGATTTCTGCAAATTGCAGTAATGCAATGGTAAATGACGGAGTGCGGGACTGCAGTGTTCTTTTAGTCCAGTCTAGAAGTCCAACCTGGAAAAAATCGAAAAAGCACTCTTCGTCTTCACCACTTTACTTTATTATTTATTCTGCATTCATAAATATCGTAATTCACACGAGTAGCGAGTGCAGCCTTATTCGCAATTTCGCAAACAATTCTTCAATTCTGAGAAGAGAATTCGATCTCTCATCACAATCAGAATCACAACCGCGTGCACATCTCAACGTGAAGTGCAGTGACGTATTAGAAAAGTTGTGAATTGCGAATGACGGAGTTGACCCGTCCTTCTTGCAAATTGCAAAAACTACTTTTGACTGGAAAATAACAGACAGACGTTCGTTGCAACATTCGTGTGATTCGATCGAGGTCATAGCATTAGCATTAAACAACAGAATGATTTGCCGACCGACCAAGTAGAACAATAAATAGTAGCAAAAAATCAGAGCAAGAGCAGGCAGAGCAGAGGAAGAAGAAGGGGTGAAATGACTTGACAAGTTCATTTTAATCATTACATAATTGACACTTGGAGTTTTGCAGTCGTTGTGCAGTTTGAGTAAACAAGGTCTTGTTACGTTCGTCATCCAATTGGATGCTGGGCTGGACTGAAATTGATATATTTGACATCTGAACAACTAACTAACTGGACTGGGCAAAGGGGGTGGGTGTGACAAATTATTTTAATTCCAAGATTGATTGACGACGAGTTCATTTCATGAATGAAGAACGCAACGCACAAAATACACATCGCATCTTGAATTAAACTTCGCATCTGACAGACATACTCAGAATCAGAATTTGTACATTTCTCATAGACATTATAGGGTTGACCCTTGCCTTTGACGTTAGTAAAAGTTAGACTCATTTTCATATCTCTAAGAATTGCATCCTTCCGTTCCTTCTTGCCTCCAATCATCTCTCTTGAGAGAGTCAGACTCTGTTCTTCTGAAACAAACGTACGTCAAAACACTTATTGAGTTTGTGTTGTGCTAAAGGAAGAACAAAATTTGCTCTGCAGACTTCAACTATTTTCGTTCGAGCAGTAGAAAGATTGCACTTGTTTACTGATAAAAACAACATGTAAACAGTCATTCCTCGGCCACCTATTTAACAGCGTCTCTCGATTCTCTCAATATTCAAAAGAAGGAACAAGAAAAAATCAATTGACACTTGGCCACCGGACATTCTCCTGTGTGTCAAAGATAACTTGAAACTGTTTAAACCGCTAGCTACTCTTCTCAAAATAAACTTTTGTCAACACCGTAAAAATTTTATATACGAGCACAAATTGAACTTTTCTGTTCAGAAGCCTTAACCGGCCAGTGCAGTGTGGGCTTGAATTGGAAAGTTGGAATTAGAGCTATGGCCGCAGCAACTATGATGTCTCGGAAACAATTCCCCTTTGTTCTCGTGCTGGGACTATGGCTAGCTGCCCAAAATATTTTTGCTGAGAGTGACTTGGCTGACTTGGAGTCACAAATACTTCAGATTTCCACTCCAACCACGAATAAAACTTGGAATGCGACTGGAGATGATGGAACTGGAACCTTTGGAACGAACGGAACAGATCCTTCCCAAAACTCTACTGTCAATGGGACAAAGGTATATCTTAAACGATTTATTCAAAATGAAAATGTGTGTGCAAAAATTGACTCAAATTACATTTTCTTGTCGTATTTTAATTTGTCCATTTTCTTTGCTTCTATTCTAGCCGCTGGGCAAAATTACAGAAGGCGACATTCTCAAGTCAATATTCAGCATGGGTTTGGGTAGACTCACCGATTATGCCCACGAAGCAAAATTGGTTGAGGACCTGGAAAAGAATGGGACAAACGTTGAGGAATTCTTCCACAACATGACGACCAACAAAACCTATGCGGAGGAATGGCGAAGAACCCATAGTACTTATTACCACTACTACAGGCCTTACTATATGGGGGGCTGGGGCGGAGGCTGGGGCGGGTACGGGGGTTACGGGTATGGAGGGTGGGGCGGACCTAGCTACGGCTACGGCGGCTTCGGGGGAGGTTATAGAACGGCGATCATGATGGCAGCCCTACCATCCATTGCCCGACACGTCAGTCACAAGAACAATTACGGCGCAAATTATGGCTATGGCGGAAAATACGGAGGAGGGGGTTATACGCATTACAGCGGTGGTTGGGGTGGTGGAGGCTACAACGGCGGTGGATATGGTTACAGCCCGAATCACTACGGCGGTAATCAGTACAATTACGGGAATCAATATGGCAGTGGAGGTAATTACGGTAAGAATTACGGCACAAATTATGGACAAGGAGGAGCTGGGTACGGAAACAATTACGGGACGCAGCAACAGGGGGCTAACAGGGGAACAGGAACCGGAACTAATTACGGTTGGAACACAAACCAAGGAGGAAATAATTTGAATACCGGTGGAACAGGAGCAAATCGAGGAACTGGGTCCGGGGCAAACGTTGGATGGAACATTCCGCCAAATAATAATCTCAATACAGGTAGCGGTGGCAAAGTCGGAACTGGAAACGTTGGATGGAACATTCCAAATTCTGGTCATACTGGTCAGACTAACGTTGGGTGGAATTCCCCATCAGCACCTGCCAAACCTGCCGTGAGCGTTAGCAAACCGAGCAGTGGGAGTAGTAGCAACAGCGGGGGCTGGAGTTGGGGTGGTTCCTCTGGTGGTCGCAGCAGCGGTGGAAGTCGCAGCAGTGGCGGTAGTCGCGGTGGTGGTGGGCGTGGCAAGGGATAATTTTGTTTGTATTGTATTTCTTGATCAACTGACCTTTCCACCTTATTTTTATGAAGGGTTATGACAAACGTATTTTGTTATAAAGTTTGCAAAGATTTAATTCAAGAGACTTAGGTTAGAGCAAGCAGTAATTCTTTTATGAACTAGCTGTGGAATTTTTAACTGTAACTCAACTCAAAATGCAATTCCATGAAATGTTAGCTGCGAACTTTTTGTTTAATACGTGATTCTATGAAGATATGAATAAAGTGCCATTGTGCCACTATAATGTAAAATTAGCAATAATTCTGAAAACTTCTTTAGTAGTAAATTCCACCGAAGCGAAGGCGAAACAAAACGTTGCAAAAAAAAAACTGCACTGGAAAGTGCTAAATGCTAGTAATAAATGTAGTTGAATAGTTTCATTTTGCAGCTGAATACAAGTAACTTTTTTCAAATGCAAATACTATTCAAGGCAACTTGTTTCGTCTTAATGGCAACATTTGCAAACAAATCCGTGGAATCTTGTTACTCCATATTTTTAGCCGGAATGGTAAAAATTCTGAATTTATGACGCCCCTTAATGAAATTTGTGATATGAACTGAACCGAAACAAACAACACACATGCCCAGCTCTAAAATTAATTCAAAATTATCAATTAAAAATATATCCGCATCCGAGATGTAAATTATTAGGAATGGCGAGGGTTTAGAACACGACAGCTATAAATCAGCTTGTTTCGTAAAACATTCCAAATCCAAACAATCGCCCAACACTGTTGAAGATTGTCTTTCTATTAGATCAAAAGTGGTTCGCACCCCTTGTTAGATAATAATGATGAACTAATAAAGGTAAATGTGAAATGGATCGTGTCAATTACTCACAGGAGAATAATTTTCATTGTAAAGAGATATCATTTTGTGTTTTGGGAAGGGTTGACCGTTCTATTAATTGAAAACAATGGTATGGGGAAAACCACCGCACCGTCACTCGGTCACCCATCCAAATGTGAAAACTGCACGTGGTGCACCAAAAAGCAAGCATTAAAAGCTAGTGAGTGCAGGTGCAGGTTGGACCATTTTTCTACCAAAAATCCGGGCATTTACATTACCCGGCAGGCACCCATTCCTTGTATGTAAAGTACAAGTAGTCGGACTAGTATTACAAAGTATTTAAGAACCGATCTAGTGCTTTTTGCTTGCACACTCTACTCTAATACTCCAATCACACCCTCCATGATTTTACTGATTAAATTCGGTTTAGGCGAACCCGTGTGGAATTGAGGATAAGGGACGAAGCATATCAGATGAGTGGTGAATGCTCCATTCATTTCAAGCCCAACTGCGGGACGGCATTATTCTCCTATTTATATTGTGGTGTGGCTTTCATTCATTCATTCAAAATATGAAATGGATGAACCCGATAAACCCGAATCCCTTCCAAGGGTGCAACTAAATAGGAAAAATATTGAATTGGAATTGACGCAAGGGAAGGGAAACATGTGCAAACCAGATGCTCATTCCCACACATAGACTCACATTGGCACGGCACGCGCCTAGCTCTCAACATAACACGTTTGGCTCGTGCCAATCCATTCTTCTTAAATCTCGGCCGCACTTGACTTTTCACCTTTTATGTTCTTTGATAGGAATGAGCAATCAGAAAATGATTAAGAAATCATCTTAAAGAGAAAGCAAATCGGGTACTTTCACACATTTGAGATTTCTCTACACTAATCTTAGAGCATTGGAGCGCCTTCAACATTTTTAGAATTATCCTAAAAAGAAATTGACCCAACAGGTTATTGGTGTTGATGTCGGAAATTACAATGCAGTTTTGCTTCGCGATTCGTGATCAAAACATTTTTCAAAACCAAACTACATTATCCAGGGATTTCTTTTCAATGCAAATGATTTCAAAATATTTCATCACCAAATATAAACATCTGCGACAATCAGTAGTCACTGAAATTTGGAATTATCAAATCAGCTTGCACCAATACAAGCATAACACAAGTTTAATATGTGTGTTTTTCTTCACAAATACATCAAATGTACGTTCCATGCAAGTTGGTACTAGTAGTAGTACAGCCTTGCCATTTAAAACTATTCGGTTTGTATTGTTAATACAGAAGTAACTTGAAGGTTTTGGACTGGGCAAATTTAACGAAAAACTTGTGCTTAAGATTAAATGGGCTATGCAGTTCATAATACTGAAAGTGATAATATGTATTACAGTTTCAAAAGGTGTCTCTTCAGATGGACACATTTATAGTCTGACAAAAAGCAATTGAAGATCCGGTTGTGTTTTGGATAAATTTTAATTCTTAAAGCAAATAAAAAGTTACAAGCAAGTGTTTTTCATTAAACCGATTGCCCCATTGTGTTAGCTGCACTCTCATTTCATTTGCAAATCGAGTGAGCAGAGAAAGTAAGACCGGGTGTGCAGTTCAGTGCACTCATCTCGCTCTGGAAATTTATTTTGGACTATTTGGACCAAAGCAAACAGAGTAAAAGAGAAGAGTGAAATTAAATGAATTCACTAGCGTCAGCTGGAAATTCTTCTTGGTCGTCCTGCCTGCCAAGGCTTGGCTTGACGAGATTTAGATTTAGGCGAAGAGACGAGCAAAAACCGGGCATTCAAAATCAAAAGCCCATTTTTCACGGTTCAACTTAAATCACTTACATAGTCGGTAACAGGTGATGGCTCTTTCTCCTTCATCCTTTTCCTCATTGTTGGTTCTGAGGGTTGGGAGTTCAAATCCGCCTCGGATCATTATTTAACCCACCCTGAGCAATTCTACAACAATGGACCTAGTCTAGTCTAGTCGTGGTCCTACAAGCACCTCGCCATGCAATCCGCCCAGTCAGAGCAAGTGTTTTCCTCAGCTGACGATTTTATCCCTTTCTCCGGGTAGTAAAAGCTAAAATCTAAAACCGAATCTGATCCGAGATGCTCATCTCATCATCATTCATTATGACTCTGTGTCATCATGTGCACTACAAATCTCTACCAATCCCAATGCGACTAGCGATTCTAACAACAATCGAGTTGAGAGGAAAGGAGGAAACCAAACTAAATCTAAACCCGGATCGGTTACATCGGGCATCGGGGAATACCAAACAAGCTAAAAACTATGGGGTGGACCAACCCGGATGATCATGATGATTGTTTCCGTCCCATTTCATTGTTTAATGATATAAATTACAAATTCCCTGGAGGACATGGAGTAGTCGAGAGGTCACTTCCAGTGCGACAAGTTTGTAAGTTTTACTCTGAGCTTTAAAGATGAGCAACAGAAAGTTTCCAGAAATTGAAGCCGTGGCTTCGACAGACATTCCGTCAGGCTCCAGATCAGCGCCTTTCGCTTTCTCGATTATTACAAAAAGGATTGATTTGGACAAAATTGCGTTTCCATTTGAGGTAATTTTTTAAAAAGTTTACCAAAGGCTAAAATTATGGACGATTTTCTGATTAGTATCCAAAATCCAAATAAATGAGATCTCGATTTTTTTTTTAATGTAGCTCAGCGTATCGCAGAACAAAGAGCTTCGTCCTGTCAATGGCGTCATGAACAGCGGATCAAACTTTTGGCCAAAAATTATTCCTTTTGCACCCGACTGTCATCTCCAGAATGTAAAAGTTTGCCGATGGGAGCAAGATTCAGTCATTTTACAAGCCACAAGATCAATTCGTTCTGGGCAATTACTTTATCTTTGGTTCGAAGAAAGTATTCTCGTTGATGATTTGGGGGTTCCGCCCTACTTGAACCCTGCCAATATCAGAGGTAAGTTTTGCTTTCACTTTCGCTAAATTTCTTTAGAAATTCATTGAGTAGGCTGCCCAAAAATTTAAGAGAGCTCTTAAATTTCTGTAAGCTCTTATGCGAACCATACATAAATGTAGGAAGTATGTGCTGAGCTTAAATTATTTAATTTTTATTTAAAATTAATATTTGGAAGATGTTATTTTGAGGCCGACGTACAAAGTAGCATTCAGAAGGGCATGGGCAAATTTTTTGAGCAAGTCAGCAATTGTCCCATTCAATACCCTAATAATCAAGATTTTCTAATAGTTTAGAAAATGTTAGCCTGTCGATCTCCAACTAAACTCTTCAATTTTGCAGGAGGAAAAAGCTATGTTTGCCACAAATGCGGCAATGAATTTGAAACACCCAACCCTTTAAAAATCCATATTGCTCTGGACTGTGGAAGATATTCTAAAACCACACTCTGGAATCGTCTTGCCTCTCTAAAGTCATTTCCATCAGCACTAAGTTTATTTGTGGCTTCAGCAACAACATTCCCCGGACTATCCAGACCACCATCCTGTTTCGTTCCATCACAAATGCTCAGACGAATTGAAGGCCCTACTGAATCGCGACCAACTCACATACCATCGTCAACTTCAACAACACCAACAATGGTTCCTAATCAATCTCAATTAGCAATTATTCCTCATCAAATCTCAGCATCACAAAAGACACACTCTGAACACCAGGCTCACCTTGAAGCCATTGTCAGTAACATGGGGAAATCAAAGAATGGACATGTTTGTCTTTATTGTGGAAAATTGTACTCTAGAAAATATGGCCTCAAAATTCATATAAGAACTCATACCGGGTTTAAACCATTGCACTGCCGAATTTGCAAAAGACCATTCGGAGACCCAAGTAACTTGAACAAACATGTCAGACTACATTCAGATGGAAATACACCTTACAGGTATGGTACACAACCTACTAATCAAGCTAATAATTTAGCTTTGAATTTAAATGCAATTTGACTTTAATAATATTCTAATTTCAATTTCAGATGTGATATTTGTGCCAAAGTCCTTGTGAGAAAAAGAGATCTGGATCGACATATTCGGTCTCGCCACCCTAACTTTACTTCCCCGACCAGAGGACCAACCCTGAGCCAAAGTCCAATCAATTCAACGGTTTCATCTACAACTCCGTCAAATATGACAGCTTCTCTTTAAATGTGTAAACTTCAAATGTCTATCAAATGTAATATGTAATTAGAAAAGTGTCAATGCTGGACGCAAGAATTTTTCCATAAATACAATTTCTTTATATTCAACAATCACAAAGAACTTAATTAATCAGTTGTAGCACCTAAATATTCGAAATACAAAAACAGGCCACAGAGCATTTCTGGAGTCACCATCAACAACGTCAGTTCCACCAACTCAATAGACCCAAACCAGGCTCGTTGATTGTTGCCTGTTGGATTTAAATTCAATTAGCACAATAGGGCAATTGGCAAATGTGACATTCATTCTACTCGTGGCCATTGCTTTGGCCAAAATTCGACAAATGATTCCTTGACGGCTGACCAAATCTTATGCTATTAGAGATTATTAACGAAAAACACAAATTATTCTTACCGCAATTGTGTATGGGATCTTCGAAGGGATTTCCTCTTCTTCAGATGCGGAGCTGGAGGCAAAATTAGAACCCGATTGGCCACTTGACTGGGTCGCGGCTGCTGCTGAGGGGACAGGCGTCGTATCCGTAAATAGTTCATCAGTTACACGAAACCGAATGGGTTGACCTTTGTCCATATACATTTGGTGTGGCTCTTCCTCACCCTCCTGTTGATATTCCCAAATCCAAATTTGTTCTCTTTCATCAAAACGGGAGGGAAACTGGAGTGCTTCTGGGGGAATTAGGACATCATCGAAAAATCCTAGTGTCACTGTAAATCAAATTCAAAGATCAATTTCAACAATAATTTTCATTTAGTACATTTCATTGACGACACTGTGAACATTATTGACTGCCTCACCGTGAACTCCATCCGGGGTACAGTTTTTAATTTTGCCGACAATAATTTCATCTTGAAAAGGTCTGAATATGACATATCGATAGTTGACTTTTGAGTGAATAGCTCCATCCCCTGAGTAAATGAATCCTTCTCCAATGGATTTGATGTCCCAAAGAACAATGGCCAACCCAACATTCATAATTACACGATTCGAATGTTTTCTATTCAGCTCATCGCGGATAGCATTCACACGATTCAATTTCAAATTCGCTGGCTCAATCCTCACATCTTTCACCATTTCGTACAGAACAAACATTTTTGCAGGTGCAAAACAAATCTCAAGTACAATACTTAAGAAAAACTAATTAATTAATTAATTAAATTATTTATTGTGAATAATAAGAAGGCATGGCGAACTGAGCACATTTTAGAAATTATTGCAAACCCAAAAATTTGAAATTTGTTACATAAATTTGTTCCCTCCGGCTCATTGAGCTGATTGAAAATTTTTCCCGTCAACCCGCGGCACACACGCGGGAAATAAATTCTTGGACTAAACATTCAAATCGCAATTTTGTCAACAGTCAAAGTCCAACCGTCGAAGCCTTCCAAAAAGTTAAAGCCTCAATTTTTTAATTTGAGTCACTGGCCAAAGTTTTTTTCTGGAGAATTGCTACCGTACTACCACTACCGTAGAATAAAATCATTGACCAGTTTACCGTTTTGGCACCGAGAGAACGCAACATATTTTAAAATGGTACTGTCACTGTAATATATTTTCTAGAAAGCTAAAGATCAATCGGTTGGTAATTTAAGTCTATCATTGTACTGACTGTTTTTTAAAATTTTAGAACACTACTTATACTGCGTCCTACAGCAGAGATTGGGGGCGTCCTAGAGAACCTTTATCTTTGACCGAAAAATTGGCTCTGGCACGGCAAAAACAAATGCAAGATGAACTCGCGATAAGGAAGAATGAGGAATTTGGCAACAAAATTGCTCAAAGTAAGTGGTTTTAAGATTTTTGAAAACTGATCTTTAAAATTGTAATCTTTGTGAGTAATTGAAGCAATCTTCAATTTATTATGATTGTAGGTAAGGCCGAGGAATTGAAAATGAAGATTGCAGATGCCCAATCATTCAATCAAAATTTGAAAGTCAAGTTACAAAAGAAGCAACAAAAGTTAGAGGATTTTAAAAATGAAAAAGATGAAGACGTTCAAAAAATAGATGCTAGGATTGCAGAGAATGGGAAACGCTGTGCCAAACTTCAGCAGGAATTTGATAAAAGTGTTGAGTACTCGGGTTTAATTGGACATTTAGTCAAAGCTTTGAAAGTTGACTACAAGACAAAGCCAGGGAGTTGCTTATGTCCTGGTAATTTGCCACATATATGTTTCTCAAAATCTGCTGAAAAAGTCTGGCTCCCATTCGTTGT
Source organism: Hymenaphorura dentifera (assembly GCA_034699705.1). NCBI lineage: Eukaryota > Metazoa > Arthropoda > Collembola > Poduromorpha > Onychiuridae > Hymenaphorura > Hymenaphorura dentifera. Next base: position 13,185 of record JAQGCM010000294.1, on the reverse strand, counting down.
ATTTACGATGTTTACGAATTCACTGATTTTGTTTACAGAGGGAAAAATTTGTGTCTCATCAACTGGTGCAAAGATAGAGTGCGAGTTTTGGAATTGTCCTTTGCTCAACCCACCCACTGATGACCTTGAGAGAACAATTACCAGATTGAAAATATAAAACAACCAAATTCTACACCCCAGCTAAGAATTTCTCTGTAAAGTTTTTTTTTTTTGAAATAGGTACAGTTTAGGTAGGTATATATTTTTACGAGTTTTAATTGTACAATATGCTGAAGACAAATGAGTTTCGACTGTACAATATACTGAAGACAGGTTTAGGATAGGAATAAACAAATTTATTACACTTTCCAAATATTTTATTTCTACAAACAAGCAAATGCAACGACTAAAAACATGCAGGAACGATTTGCCGAAAACAACTTTACAATGGTCAGGTTTGTCTAGCGGCTAGCTCATTCCTTATTCTAACGTTCCTAAAGTAGGCTATGCAGGTGCATTTTACTCAATAAGTTTTACATTGACTTATGAATGATTGCATTAAACATTTAAACACTGTCTGCCTACCCGTTTGGAACTATGATTATAATTTACCGGTACTATCAGGAGGGGTAGACAGATGGATAACAAAATCGGTAGGGCACCTCAGACGGACCTTACAGTTCCAGCATGTAATACCAATACTTATAACCGTCCAAGGCATTACTTACTCAAAGGGGCAGAGTTGAAATGGTGTGCTGTGTTTGTACGAGTCGAGTATCGTCGCATTAAAGCGTTACAATAGAAAAGGTTGACTTTGTTACTCAATGGAAGGGCAGGGCACTGCAGTCCAGGAAAGGAATTCTTCACAAATTAGTTAAACAGAACCGAATTGGGATCTTCGTCTTCCATTTGTTTCACGTGACGAAGCACGTCCTTTTTGGTAATGATTCCCAAGAGTTTCCTGCAATTCAGACGGTGAAATAAACTTGTCAATATTTTTTATTCTAAGATGGTTACGGAAAACCACAACCAGTCGGTATATTTCAATTCGTTTCAAATTTTTCGACATGAAATATTAATACATTCAGAATAGAGTTTGATGCTTACCCATTATGTGTGACCAAGGTTTGTCGCAAACCAAGCTTGCGGAACATGTCTACGACAGTTTCCATTGGTGTTTGATCGGTCACTGTGATCGGAGCCATATCCAAAACCTTTTTAAGTTTCACCGGGGTTGAGATTGGCTGCAGAGAAGAATCATTTCATTTCCATCAGTTGACCAGTTAATTTATTTCTACACTTTAAAATATTTTCTTGGTTTACAAGTTTTAACTTACACGAGGTGGTCTCGATTGCTGTGCAGGAGGGTTGTTAGTGAAAAGACAGAGTGAGTTTCCGTCGACTCCATCCACTGTTCTTCTTGCATTAGAAATGGCCAAATTGAGATCTCTTCTCAGAACAAATCCGACCAAAAATGGTGAGTCGTGCGAAATTACGACAGGAAATCCATTGTGCTCTGTCTCTTTCAATAAATTTTCCACATCTTCAACTGTCATGGAATCCTGTGTCACGAAGCAAAGTGGCTCTCCATGTCTGAATCACACAGAAAGCATTCATTTTGATTACTACCTTAAGACTCATATTTGTTTGACATAGAACTTGAATGCATGACAAAATTTTCTTCGTGGTTCCAGTTCTTTGCATACCTTGGTTGCATTACATCTGTTGCAAGAGTAGTGTGACCAAATTCTTCTTTGGAATCTAAGAACGGGTATCCGTTGAGATTTATATGAGCATCATAAATCCCTTGACGTCCCAATGCATCTCCAACCCACTTTGATGCCATTGCTGCCGCCATGAGAGGAACAATGTATCTGACTCCTCCCGTCAACTCAAACATTATCACCACGAGTGAAACTGTCATTCGTGTGACTCCTCCGAGGCAAGCTGCTGCACCAACCATAGCATACAACCCGGGAGTTATGCAGTCCTCTCCCGCAGAACATTCACCCGAGAAAACCCACCACGTAGGGTGATTCCTGAAATGTGCAAAGGCAACTAGTGCTAAATTCGTAGGGTTCAAAGAATCTTCAAGTTCAACTTACACTGCCAGTTGCTCAACGCCAATCCCTACAATTCTCCCCACAATGGCTCCAAAGCACAAGGAAGGAATAAATAGACCTGCAGGAACTTTGATTCCAAAAGTGAAGATGGTGACAATAAATTTGAATATGAGAGCAAGAAGCAAGAGCCACATGGCAGAATGAACTCCATCCCCAGCTCGTGCAATTTCAATTGAAGATGTTGCATTAATAAAATTCCTCGAGTAGTCGCTGTAACAATGATAAACATTCCAAATTTCGTCACGATTGAAATGCAATTGAGGAACTGCTTATTTTTCAAAAATTTACCAAATATCGTCGTTGACTGAAACACCACACTGAGAAAATAACAGGTAGATCAGTTTGCTTGTTGGCATTCTCGTGTACGGGTTCGGGTAGGCGCTAAATTTTCCAAAAAGAACCATCCGTTGGCTAACATTGCATAATTCATCGACTGACAATTAGTTACCAATTGAAGCTGGCTTACCATACTGCTGTAACAAGTGTGACCACCAGCACCTCCGTGACTGGGTATTGTCCCAGTTTTGATGATTTTCTAAAGCGGCACCACCAAATGTTGGCACGAATGAACATGTTTCCTATAACACCCTGGAAAGCAAAAATGAAAAGTATGATGAAATTTGTTGATCTCAACAATCTCTGAGAGCCCATCAGTCTCGTCATAGCTCATAGCCATAGTTTTGTGCGAATGACACTGTATTTTGTGCCAATTCAAAATCACTTACACCTATGATTCCCAGAGCAATAAATGGAACTAGTTCAAAGAATATCCATGGTTTGCTGTACTCAACAAAAAACAGGACAGAGTGCTCGTTTCCAAATGGATTGATGGATTGCAGCACAAATGCGGCGACCAATGCGCAAAAGAACGAGCGCCAGAGAGTCTTCAACGGAAAGTAGTAGCTCACCTAAAATGTCAGTAAAATATTGTAGTAGTTGTAAATGCCCTTCTTCATACATTCTAGATTTGTAATTGGCACAAGTATAAACACTGGCATAAATTAAATGTGAGCTAATTTACTTCTTCAAGACTGAACAGCACGCCACCGATGGGGGCCCCGAAGGCGACCGACACACCTAAACAAAATGTACTACTTTAGTATGTGGTCGTTTAGTAGGGTAGGCAAAAACGCTCCATTCTTCTCAACTTAGAATTTCAGATCTGATTTAGTATCAGTTGCAGGAAATCGTACCTGCAGCAGCAGCAGCTGAAAGAATTTCCCTCTTTTTTGCTTCATTCCGACCATATTTTGGAAATAAATATGACCAGATATTTCCGATACAACAAGCAATGTGAACCATCGGCCCCTCTATAACCAAACATGAAAACTTTAGCGATGAATTAAAGGTAGACTTTTAAATTTAGTTAAAGTCGTGGCTATGTTTATGAATAACATTTGCCTGTTCATACTCTACAGGGAGTACTAATTCGAAAATATATGCTTACCTTTTCCTAAACTTAGTCCTGCGGACACAGCCAACATGATGCCGACAGATTTGATCAAAAGTGTCCATTTGCCGAGATAACCTCTAATGATAAATCCACTGAGAATAGTTTTGATCTGTAGTTGGAAAGAAACAAGAAATTATTAAACTCAGTCGCTTTCTTCAATCTTAAGTTTCTCAATCAAAATGAGAGAGTTTACTTACTTCAGGGATCCCTGAACCACATGCGTAGGGTGCAAACATACGGACTAGTAGCGCGGCCAGTGATGCGAAGAAAAGTGCCCACATGACATAGAAAAAGTATTTTACAATATAAGAACCAGCTCCTTCGTCACTTCCTCCAAACAGAACCGGCCATGATTGCCACTGAAATTTTCATTCATGATTACGTAAAATCCAGAATCTCAACTTTCTATCGACGACAAACAATTTTAAAGCCATCATGCTAACCTGACTGCAAGTTTCTGTCACAGGTTTACTCTGATTAGCCGAGGATAACCAGCAACATTGTTCTTTATTCAGCCAAAACGCTTCAGGACAGATTCCAAACTTCAAATCAGTCATCCAGCTAGCCCCGATATCTATCACACCAGCCAATGCTCCTGCTGTTATACCTACTAGTAGGACACATAACCACCCGCTCCATGCGTCATGGGCTCCTTTGATCAGATCACAGAAAGATTCCTATTTCAAACACATCAATTGTATTGTGAATACGAACTCATTCCATCAGCATGAAGTTTTGAATTTGGGATTAAAATTCATTTTAAAAGGATCCTGCATTACTTGTTTCTTTTTGATAATGTAGCGATGCCGCATTCTATCCCTTGCGATATCCCTCTGCCAGTCAATTGTGTGGAAATCTTCATACTGGCCAATTCCCGGAATATCGTCCGAGTCATAGTAACCTGCGGATGAGGAACAGAATGAATGACATAAATCGGACAGGAAATTTCGTTGCAGTTGTGCAGTAGCTTAGCCGTATTAGCAACGATCCAAGCTTGGCTAGATTGTTGCTATGAAATGTCGGGCTTGTCGAAAAACTAGGAAATCGTAGTGGCAATGTACTTTGAGAAGTTGGTGGTAAATCTTCCTCGTGAATTTCATTCACCGTCCCTTGATGCGTAATATCAATCATATCTTCGTCGGAGCTAAGCGAAGTAGTGCAAATATCCCCCGATTGCTGAAACAAAAATAAAATATCATCAAAATTGAAATTAGTTTCGATTTAGATTCTACTAATATTTACTTTTGTGGCGTGGCTTAGGTTCTAACTAGTGATGTTATCTATTCTTGGAGCAAATGCATTCTTGGACATCGTTGTACATCATTCTCATCAGGAACAAAACATTCGATTGAACATGACTAGGAATATTGATTAGCTGTGAAGTTGTGATGACTAATACACCAGAGCCAGAGTCGGAGTGATTAAGTCCTTCGCGCAGAATTTAATGAGAAAGTATTTCTTGGTACGATCTCTCACCACAAACCAATATTCATTCTGTATTGAATATTTCTTGCCATCTTCTCTAAATGGTAACAGAATTTTATACGAGAAGCAGTTACAGCCTGATGGGATAATGCGTGAAAGAGGATTACTGCCATGCCAGATACCGAAAGATGAAGTCCAAATACCATGTGGTCGTGGTGTGGATTTTCAACATGGAAATTTTGACTCAAAGATAGAAATGTTACCCTTTGCTACTGCTCCACTTAAATAAGTAATTTTCATTATAAAATTTATTGCATAAATTACGTTTCTTGGTTTGTTGAGATTCTTCAAGGGTAATTTAAGCTGCATAGGCTTGACTGCGGTATAAACTAGGAAGGAGTAATTAGATTATAATACACTTTTTGCAGATCTATACTCCTGCAGTGCAGGACCTGCACAAAATGATGTTGGTGTTGAACTAGTATAACTTTTTACAATAAGTATATTTCTTTGCAATATCTACCAAAAAATAACTAGAAAATTTGGTTCCCTGTTGTATTGGAATAGTTTTACTTTCGAATTTAGAAATGGATTGCTCTAAATAGAAAAGAAAGGTATTGGAAATCCCAACTTCCACTACAAGAGAAAGCAGTAATTGTTGAATAGATACATAAAATGTTAAACCCAAGTGTCCCAATTTATTTGTATCTATTTTTCTCATTCAGATTCCTCCCTTGCCTTGATTTAGCTATTCATTAGTCATCGGCGTGAAGGAAACAAGGAAAGTAGTTACTACAACCACTTAAACTTAAATTTAGAACAAGCACAATATTCGTAAATCAATGTTGTCAAATGGTTGATAATAGCGATTTCATTTCACCGAAGTCGGGGTAGGTGGTCTAGATAAAAACCGAGCACTACAATTGAGCCATTTCTTTTTAAAAAAAAGGACATACGTCTTTGCGTCACGCACGATCTTGATAAGAATATAGGCATAGGACTTGAATCAAATCTCGATTCTTGATTTGATAACCTTCTCATCCATGTTAAATCTCAAAATTTTGAATTTAGATTTTACAATACAACTAAATGTTACCTTTCTAAGATACAATGAAGCCGGGTTTGATGGTGCGTCCCCTCCTTCCTTGTCACTCGTCACAGTCGCAGTGGCCCGATAATTGTTGTGAACTGGAGTCCCTTGAGCAAGTGGATTTTGTAAATTTGTCGTTCCCCATCCTGGGTCTGTTTTCAACGCATCTGTTTCCATTCAGTAGAGCAATCGGTATTCATTTCCTTTCTTTGTGGTTGATTGATTTCAAAAATCACAAAAAGAAACAGCAAATACGGAGAGAAGAGAATATAAGTTCGAGTTCGAACCTTAATCAAGACAAAAACGATATGGAATGAATTGAGTAAAAAATCACTGACTGACTGGAGGAGTTTATCGTCCTTGGAGGTCTCGGATTAAAATAAAATGAATCAGATCACAGCTCACGTAGGACAGGGCAGGAGTACGAATTGTGAATTAAGGATTGGGAATTATAATTGTAATTGTGAATTGTGTCGTTCGTGTTGTGTGTGACAAATGACAAAGTCAAATGACAAATTCCACCAAGTTTCAAGTCCAGTCGCAGTCCCCTCTCCAGTGCAATGTAAAAAATTAGCTCAGCTGGAGCTCAAAGATGAAAATCCCACAGTTTAGCACTACACTGAACAGCACAGCCAGACAGAGCCAAAGCCAGATTCACTACCAGATGAGATCAAACTATTGAAATACAAGAAGAAGAATGGCAAAAGTCTGAAAAGTGTCAAATAATCCACCTCTCACTCACTCAATGCAAACTGCAATGCACTATATAAAACAAAAATTGAACATTGAACGCAATTTGAGTCTGAATCTGAGTGACTCAAGTGTTTCTATTCTGACGAGTATTCTGAAATTGAAGATTGGAAAAATTGTGTGCTGTGCACACAGGCTGACTGACAATGCAATGTTTTCAATGGATGTGCCAGGGCGAGTGACGTCTCAAAATTCTCCACTCTGTCGTCACCAACAGCAAAGAGCACAGCAAAAAGCACAGCAACAGCAGCACATGATTATGAGTTAAACTTTTGACGTTTGCGACTAATTAATTAATTAGTACTAGACTAGAGACACTAGAAAGCAGACAGTAGATTGAACAATATCATTAGCGCACTCCAGCCATAGTCTGGATAAATTTCATTAAAAATCAACTCTCTGGTCCATTTTGGCTTTTTGTAGGAATTTCTTTTCAGCTTTCACTTAAGAAAAACTGACTGCTTTCACTTTCACTCAAGAGTTTTTCACCAGCGAGCTAAGCTCATCTGAGCTGAAGCTGACTGCTCAGCTTTTCTAGAGTTGAGGCGAAGCTTTGCGATTTTCTTGTTAAAAAGTGGAGAAAGCATCGTGTACTTTCTTATCTCTCTACTATCCTATTATTACACAATTATTTCACATTCGCACATCTCCTAAACTCTAGTGTTTACTTTCTACGTGTCGTGTGAGCAAAAACTTTTAACTAAAAGTTTTCCAAAAATGTAATGTCAAATTGATTAGAAATTAAAATTCTCGTAGGATGTTATTGGAAATTGAATTACAATGTTCTTGAAGACAAACTTGATTCATGCCGTGAAATAAAGAGTGAGCAGAATCGAAAGAATCGAATCTCCACAGCCATCCTTGCGAATCGAGTAGTATTTGTGATTTAAGATTTGACCTACTCTCCTATTTTGCAAAACCCATCAAAATCTCAATAAAATCTGAAAAAAGCATTCACTGCATGTATTTTTAAATTATTGCTTTGGTTTACAACGCTGTGTTGTTGCAATCGCACTGCAATAAATACAATTGCTAACGAAAATCAAATCAACTAAACTGCAAGCTGGGCTCTGCAGATTCTGCATTCTAGGCTAAATTCTCTCAGTTTTTTAATTATTTCCTGCATACCTTTATAAATTTCCACTGAAGTATTTGCAAAGCAGTGCAGTGCGTGAACTGTTTGTTCATGCTAAACAGTGTAAACAGATTTGTTCTTGCTAAACTATTTAATATTAATATTTTAGAGGCGAACTACAACTTCAAACTGCAACACGAGTCATGTTGATGTGGTTGACCTGAGAATGACAATTTAGCGTATTCAAATGCTAATTATGGTTTCTTACTTACTTACTTACTTACTGCTAAAGCGAAAACAAAATATTCGCACACAGCATATGCTTGAAGATCAGATCGATGAATGAGAATGAGAATGAGACCCGCTTGCTGAGCATTTGACCAACGAATTGATCCTGAACAAGTTTTCTGCAAATAAGAATTATGCGAACAGTTGAATCATTTGGAATTTTCTTATATTTTTATAATCTAACAAGTCATTTGTCTGATGAGATAAATGATGACTTTGATGACCTCTAGAACGTTTCAAACCCGACTGTGTGAAAACTCCAAAACACATAAAACGCCGTCATCAATATTCCTCATCTTTGCCCTGGCCATGGATAACCCTAAAATCCTTAGTGATTGACTCTCTACTTAATGCATCTCTACTAAATGCAAATAATATTCATTTGCTCAATGAAATGTTTCGTATTTCACATTTACCTTTTTAATGCATTTTAATTTTTACCAGTTTTTTTAACATTTTACCAGTAAATTTTCATTTATTGTGAGCTGTCCGCCGAGCGAGCTAGTAGATCCACGTTGTGCTTTCCATCTGTGAGAATTTGTGGGGCTTTGCAATAAATGCTCATCCCTTGAGGAGGTGGTCGGCGCATTTTTGGTTAGCTTTGAAATGAACTGGCATATTTCATGGTCAGCATCGCATTTGATGAACGGCACGGCGACGACCAAAGCATCTGCTCGAGCCAAGTGTGGGCTGAGAGCGCGTCCTTTCATCACTCTACGTACGTGTGCGGCCTACACTAGTACTACTACTGCTGACGAGCCATTCAATTTAATTGATATTAAATATATTTTTTAGTTTCGCTCAGTTTTTGATCGTCAACTTCACTTTTGAGTACAAAAAGTAAGTTATAAGAAGTGTACGGGCAGAAATGAGTTTCAGTTATGGAAGACCACCGCCGAAAATCGAAGGAATGGTTTCCCTCAAAGTAGACAACCTGACCTACCGAACTACTCCAGATGACCTTAGAAAAGTGTTCGAGAAGTACGGAGACGTTGGAGATGTTTACATTCCGAGGGATCGGTGGACAAGAGAATCTAGAGGATTCGCATTCGTTCGGTGAGTACTACAAACAATAAGCTTTGCTCACTTTTGGGCGTTTTTAAAAGAAGAATTTTGAAATATTTCTCAATCATCAATGTCATTTTGTAGATTTTATGACAAGAGAGATGCAGAAGATGCAATGGATTCACTGGATGGGCGCATGTTGGATGGCAGAGAGTAAGTTTTTGGTCTAGTCTTTCAGTATTTATCTTTGGGATTGGCGATACGGATCTCGGTGAATTTCCATTGTCTCGTAATGGTATTAACAAATTTAGTATTTCGTTGAGGTTAACTTTTGAATGCAGGTCCATGCGCGGACATTCTTAATAGTTCACTCACTCACTCGAGTGTTGCGATCGTTCGAATTTGCAGTCGGATTTCATTATATAAAGGGTTGGATTCAAGTAAATTGTTTTCAAAATACAATAGCAATGCATGTAGCACGGTACATTGTGGTTAGAGCATGAGGCATGGTAAATATGGTTATGTAATAATGTATCGGTACAGCTACACCGCACAGTGCCATTTTGGTGTTTTGTTTAACGCTTGCCATAGGTAATTGTTTTGCGATTGTTAATCAACCATGCTAATTTCATTCCCCTCTTGTTTTCAGGTTGAGAGTTCAGACAGCAAGGTAAACAAAGGCTTCATTTTATTAATTAACCACTGCTTGGTTGGTAAGTACTATTCCTGTAGAACAACTCGCATGAAAGGCCAAACTCAGCTTGATCTCATTAGTGACTGACTTCGTATTCCATCCTTCCTGCTCTGCTCCTGTCTCTTACGTTTCGGGAGTATTAAATGAAGGTTGAAATGTCACAAATGGGATTTGTACGTATGTAGGCATGTGACTTCTAGGTATGGTCGTCCAAATTCTCCTCCTAGAACTAGAGGAGGACGAGGCTCTCGTCGTTCTGGTTCAAGGTCAAGGCGTCGTCGCACAAGGTCGCGATCCAAATCAGGTGACCGTCGCTCAAAATCAAATTCGCGTTCAAGAAGACGTTCGCGTTCCAAGGACAAATCAAAATCCAAGTCTAGATCGCCGTCTAGAACCAAACGTGGACGTTCTGGTTCCCGCGACAAACACTCAACATCAAAGTCTGCACAAGACGGAAAAACACCCCCCAGATCCAGGTTGGTTATTTTATCGCACTTCGTTATGCTGTAGGTGTTAAAGTTTCGTATTTGGTTAACATTTGAAATTAAAATTGATAATTAAAATTGTTTCATTTTAGAAGTCGATCGGTTGAAAAAGCAGAAGAGTCCAGTTCCCGTAAACATGACAAGTCGAGGTCGCGTTCCATGTCACCATCTCGGTCAAGATCCAGATCTTAATTAATGAGAAAATTTCTTTTTGGAACACATTGTCCACATTTAAGCGTGCAACATCTGCTTGAGTTGGACAGACCTGGCACTGGAAGGGTTATAAGACCCGTTACATCATCGCAATTGAATAATTGCTTTTGTGCAGTTATTGCAAATCATGCTTCAAATTGTGAATAGCTGAATATTATCAGGTGTGTACATTGTATATAATAATTCTTGTAATATTGATAGTTTCCAATGAATGCTGGAATACGTACTAGGTACTAGTTTAATTGGACATTTAAGTTTAGCTTGAGCTCAACTTTTTGATAGTGCGTCTATTTTTTTGGAAAAAACTCAATTAGCTGTCTTTGATAAAAACGCAGAATTATTAGTATAATACAAATGCACTATAACTTAATTGAAAGGGGCAAAAATGTTGGAAATTAATAATAAATTAAGCGCTAGTACTTGTAGGCTGACACTGACGAGTGAGGTCTTCAAAAGTATCCTGGTTGGAATTTGATCCGAGCCTGAGGGTCATTCGATTTTATCGCTGTAATAGAAAACAATACTACCTATACGTGAATACTAAAAAAAAACTGGCTAAAAAAATATATTTCATAACGGTTTCATCTGAACTGTATTCTGTACAAACAAACACAGTTACGTGACTCAGACTATATTATATATAACTGGTTGACATTTTGACAATATTTTGAGAGTATATGGGGGGTCGGATCAAATAGCACTTGAACATAATTTTTCTAGAATCGTTGAATACTTATATATGCTACTGATTATTTCAATGAAATGTGAGAAATAATGAGATTTACTTGATTGGGTGTTCAGATCCAGTATTGCTGTAATGCTGTAAGAGAGACAGAGATGATGTCCTGTTTACCCGGGTGTCGGGTCGTGATTCGTGGGTTTGGCGCTGTCACGTAGCGGTGACAAAGAGTTGGCAGAAAATAGTTCGTGTTTCAAGTGAACGAGATATTTTGCTGTGCAGTCGTACCCCGTTAAATGACGATTCATGAGAGTTAGCTGATTTGCTGATCCGAACCGCTGAGCAATTTCTTCAGTATGGTATGCGGTCTGAACCTATACTTCTAAATGTTAAATGTTTTAAATGTTTCGTGTCTTAAGCACTAAATCATGTCGCACCATATATATTTTTGAATGAAATGATTGTATACAATTTTGACATTTTGAACAGGACCCCGCCTCAGCATTCAGTTTTGAAATTTAATTTTGCGTTAATTTGTTTATTGATTTGTGGACTCTGCTTGTTTTTGAGACGTGGTTGTTGGTGAATTGGTGACTGACTTATTTAATAGTTTGATTGATGCGAAGCGGATTCGTGAAAGTTTGTGATGCAGTGGTCATCTTTTAATCGCACGGCTCTTTGACGCGAATTTATGATGGTAAAGTTGTCCAATATTTACAACCAAACAAAAAAAATCTTGTTTCATATTTGTTAACTTCTGAGCCAATATTTCTGATTATCTCAGCTCCTAGCCCTGCATGCATTTTCGTTGTTACCAATTTGAACAAAATCCAGTAGTTTGTTTATAAATTATACTTTAATTGAAATGAAAATAAAATCAACCCATATAAGTTCATTAATTGAAACAAGATCGAGTTATTGTATTTCTTGTACTTCCGTCATGTCTGTTCTTGTTCAAGCCTGATTTCTGCTCTTCAGAAAACCTTCAAACAAGTAATGACTGAAATGCACGCTGAAGATGCAGCTCAAGGATAACTCAATTAGTTACGGTTAGGGTACATTCTTAAATTTTTTCTAAAGTCTGGCGTTTTAGAGTTAAAGTGAAGAATTTAAAGGAATAGAATGAGAATGGAATAGAGAGGCATGCGTGCATCTTGAGCCAAGGATTTGTGCCTTTAACTGAGAGTCAAACGAAGGAAAGAAAGCTTTTCTTCTAGTCGGAGTTGATGTCGTGTTCTCTCCGGAGTTTCAAGCCTCGGAGCTGACGTGATAGAGAGACAGAAATCGGAAATGGAAAAGGGAGCGACCAAATCGCCTTACCCTAATGCTGACTTTCACTTACGCTTCCTACCAATCAACAAAACTTTGTCTGAAGAAATATCTCATTTCTTTTCCTAAAACATCTTCTCGATTCTAATTCCTCACTCTGACACTCACACAAAATAATCAAACTATCATTGAACTTTGGAAATAAAGTATTGGCAATTTGAGATTCAACCTGTTCCATTCAGTTCAAGTTGAAGTGCATCAGTTGGGTGAAAGTGAAGGGGCTAATTTTGGAGAAAGAAGGTAAGAACTTTCTCTTACATCTTGGATGAGTGGTGAAAGTATCCGTGTGCATGCAATGCAAGGAGGATTTGATGAGGAATTGAATGAAGAAAGAGTGACAGCATTAAGATATCAAAGGATCATTTGGAGTTAGTGGATCGGAAATTCGGAAATACTCTTGTGTTTATCAAATGAAAGTGGGCAGGGCTGGGCTGAATTGAGTCAAAAAATAAAGTGCATTCATATCTGGGATCGGATAAATCGGATCCGGGTGAGTCGAAGGAGTGGAAAGGTAGAGTGAAGTGTGAAAAACGAGATGATTTAGACTCCCTATACAATTGCATGGAAAAGGGCTATCGATCCATTTGGATTTTAACT
>JAQGCM010000293.1:0-29053 GCA_034699705.1 Hymenaphorura dentifera | reverse complement strand
GACCTGTTTAGATCGAAGATGTAGTAGAGCCTCCCAGCACCTGATTTTCATGATGCGTTGAAACAATGCAATGTTTAGAAGAAAACCTGAAGGAGGTGAGGTGTCGTGGACTCGGCCTAGAACTTGTTTTATGGGCACTTTCTTAAGTGGGAGAGTTGGAATTAGGTTGGAATGGTTGTGAGTTCTATTAAAAAACACGGAGCATTAAACTAATTGTCAGAGGAAGGAGAAAGCAAATCCCAGAAAAGCTTCTGAAGCTGTGTACGCGGTGCAGTGGAATGCACTGGGCAGGAAGGACATGAAGGGGAAAGTGAATTGGGTCTCAGGTCCGCAATAAATGTGCGTCTGTTCCGGTTCGTTGTTGCAATTAAAGGTCGCCGTGACTTTCTTCCTTTTTTCCTGGACACACACATATGTCTATGTGTTCGTGTAGTATCCAGGTCTACAACATAGAGTTGATCATCCATCCAGTGTAAAGCCTGGGTATCAGACTCTGCCCTGGACTCTGGACTCTCCAGACTACTCTAATAGTACATTGTTAGGAATCGAGTCTAAGGTTATATGTAAGAACGGATATTGTTATCCCTGCCGAGTCATGCCCACACCAGTGGGCAATGATGTAGTTCTTGATCAGAACGAGGACGAAACACACATAGGGACACATGACTGGAATTCTAGATTACTCCTCTAGGTCAGCCAAGGCGCATTAGTTTAGCAGACTCCTTCCTTAGGTATGAACGACTCGAGTCCATTTCTCCTGTGGAAACTAAGTATGAAGTCTGCGGAGACCAAAAAAAAAGAGAGGAAAGGCTGGACGGACGGACGGAAGAAAGACAAGTCGTCGTCAAAAGAAAATCCCGATTCTATTATCCTTACAAAATAATACAATTTGTTCGAATTTCTCCTCTCTTCTTTCACTTCTTTCCCCTTTTCTCTTCGCAGACTTTCTTTCATAGTGTGTTTGGGCTTTGTATGAATGAATGCCCACCCACACGTACGTAGATATGGAGTGCAGTGATAGCCAGCCAGGCAGTACAGTACACCTAACATCATCGCCCATCAAAAAACGACGACTACCGAAATGATGGGTTGAATTAAAGCTTTCCAAATGCGAGATTGGGTTCATCCCATTCCATCGTAAAAATTGAGAAGTGTATGCTATAAATGGCTGAAGCATGGTAAATCGAACAGTCTGTCAGGTAGGCTCATACTTAATTCAAAGAGATAGAAATCCCCAGTTTTTTCAGTCCCGTTCACACGAATGACTGACAGCTTCAGGCGGTCGAACTAACCCACATATAAATTGACTGGATATTTTCCCCAAGAATTACAAAAATCATCTCGGTCTCGATCCCCATCATCTCGATCTCGATGAACTATTAACCAAAGTTGATAAGATTTTCTGAATGAAACATGGCCGGAAACAAACAGGCAATTCAAACAATGCAATGGACGAATGAGAAATTAATTTAATCGAACTAATTTTATTTTGAAATATGGTTTTTGTTATTGAAGTGAAGAAAATGGTGCCCGATTTTCCATTTGACCACATACGATCGTTTTGAGCACGATTTGAAAAAAAACAAGGCTTGTAACAAATTGTTGACGAACGAGTATGGGCTTACCTGATAGGAATTATCGTCGTCAAAACTGCCTTGAATAGGAGAGTATAAGTCCGGCCGGACCATTGCGTTATGTCCAGGGGGTTAGCCAAGCAAAATGAAGGATGGAGAGCACAAAGCAGGGCTCGTTGGAATTGCTAGTGGTGTTCTTTACATTATCTAACGTTATGTTTTTCTACCTGTTCAATTACATTATTTGTCGGGCAGTCGGGGGGAAGAATTCATTTAATGGCCTGGACTGGGAAGATTTGTACAAGGAGAAAGCACCCGAGAAATGAATTGTGAATGAGTTTTCCTTTTTTCTTATTTTTTTATTGCTCTAACCCGCCCACCACAGCCTGTTGGAACACACACGGCACATACATAAACAGTTAGTCACAACATGCAGCTCATCACATGGACTTGGTTACACGAACAACCTGGAAGAAGAGCCCCCAAAAAAATGCAATAAAATCGGAGAAAAGAATTCAGTTTGGACAATAAATTAGATAGTAAGGTTTGAGGTGTTTTTGTGTAGTGCAGTGCAGTGCTGCTCTGCCTATCTCTATTTACAGTTACGTACATGTTATGTTACACTCCAGTTCCAAGGACTCTACTTTGGATCCGTGGCAATTGCTTTGTAATATGTAATGCAACGTAATGCCTGGCTCCTTGGTTGCGAACTATTTCGGCGGCATGATGGGAGAGCATGGGACGACGGTACAAGTTGTTGAGGAAATCCTTAAGATGCGAAACTGGCTACGATATGAAACGATATGATATCGTATCGTATCGTATCGTAGCGTATCGCGTATCGCTCGCACAGCAGTGTGGGAAGGTGGGTCGGTGATATGTGGGCAAACACCTTCACGCATACATATTACGTCTATTCTTCTAAATCTACACAGAAAGGCTCTTAGAGAAAAGAAGAGAAGGTCGAGTGATCGATGAAGTAATCTCAAGTTTTGGGCGATGGAATTTTTCTCAGAAGCAAAACCAGATACCTTTCTCTCCAACCCCGGAAGGAACTTTGAGCAGAGCGCACACACACACTCAGCGCACAAGAAGTTGGAGGAGCCCATATTTCTATTTCAAGAAAGAAGAAGAAGAAATGAAGAAGAAAAGATGAGAGAAGTCTCAAATGATGCTGATAATGCAGATTGGAAGAAAGGCCTTGTTACTTTTTAACCCTTTCATGTACCTACACGACATTTACCTCGTTCGTGTGTACTAGGCTTACACTTACAAAGGGTCCTCAAAGTCACAGCGAACTTGTAACTTTAGTCTACTCCACTCTACTTTCACAATTCAGCGGCAGAGAGTGGATTTTTCTTGCTCCACTTTGTAAACTTGTTAAACGAAATGGGGTATTTGCATGGAAATGCAAGGGCGGATTATATAAGATTGGTTCTCCGCGTTTCGCTCCCTGATTGTGATTGAGAGATGAAGATGTAATGGCAGAAGCCGGAGAAAGTAGATGCGGGCGATTCTATTTCGCTGAGATGATCATTTTAGCAAAAGCATGCATATTCATATGAAAGTCCCAGGGAACTTGTTCCTCGTTGATGATTAGAGACAAAGGAGGAAAGACAAGGCTTGGGATAAAGATGTAATTTAATATGAATGCAAACGTCGGAAACGCAGAAACTACTACGCTTCGTGTAGGCAACGACCAAGAAGACTCAATTTCATTCCATTCGAATTCATCTCAAAAAAAGACATGAGAGAAAGAATGGGAAAGAAAAACTACTGGTCGAATTATTAAATGAAATCTGAACCTTCGAAGGCTTTGCTATGTCTTTGTCTATGTCGAAGGTACGAAAGAATTTTTTCAGTATTCGAAAAACCAAAACGTCCAAATGGTTCTGTGGCGATGAATGCCTACTTTTAACGTTGTCCTTTTCATTTGTACATCCAAAAGCCCAAAATTGTCTGCTCTTGCAGACAATTTTGGTTGGCTCGTGTGTGTTCCAGGAGGCACATTGCCGACAGGAAGCGGTCAGCCTGACAAGTCATCGAGTCATGGTCAAAGGATTCGGCAAATGGGCGGAAGAGTAGGACGGAAGACTCTGGCAGACTCAATAAATAATGAATATTAGAGAATCGACTTTCCCCATTCCTATGCAGTTCACATTTCATTAATCCATTGAATAGCATCAAAATGAGCGACTCAAAGTATCGACATTGAACAACCAGGAAGCGCAAATGCATTTAGAGATTTTGACTAGCTATGGCTCAGGCTCTGGTTGGTGGTACAAATTCCTCCTGATTTAGTTTCTCTTTCTGGCTTTCACTTGAAATGGGAAAACGTCGTCATTCGACATAAAGAGGTTAGGACTATCCCCGTATTCATTAGAAGCATTTCTAAGGAATTTCATGACGAAAAATTTGTTTCGAATCTATCAGTTAGGATGAGGAGCGTTTACTACAAACCATTATTGCGAATTGTGTGTACGGATTGAAGCCAGTCGAATGTGCAGTTTAGTTTTGAAGATGAGTGGTTTGAGTTAAGAGTGTTTGAAATTGAGTCTCTGTTCTAAACTTCAAACCTGAGAGAATAAAATGACGAGGTAGGAGTGCGTATAAGGATGAGCTGGGTCTTGTTAGAAATAGAAGAAGCAGAGAACAGGGGAAAAAAGACTCGCATTCAGCATTTGATTGTCATATAAATGGAAAGTTTTGAATAAGATCGAGAAGACTTTTTGCATACGTCGGCATGATGCTCAATGCTCACTCCTTTTTCCTTCTCGCATTATACTTTTTGAAACGATGATGGGATACGGATCATTTCATATCTCATAACTCGATTCCTTTGGGACTCCTTTCCCTCCTCTGCCAAACTCCGTATCCAATGACCAGATTTACAAAAAAAATGTCTACCTTGCACACCACATCCTATCCTCCATGGATGACGACTACCTATGTCGGCTCTGCTAGACTATGTATTTCCCCACAAATTCAACCCAGATTTCAATCCTACTCTTCAAACTTAATCCGTTTTGCAATATTAATTGTCCAAATTCAATTTAATCCACCTACTCTGCCTTAAATTTTTTTTAGTCAGGCACTGACACTATCTCTTTTATTTGATCAAGTAGAGGTTTTGAATATTTCGTTGTTCTAAACCTGTGGCGGAAACTTGCGTTAGGATGCATGTGTTACATTATGGCTTGGTTTGACCTGGAATTCCTCGACAGACAAAATGGTCAGATTGCATGGAAATTGCTTATTGCATTCACCAAGTGCCATTCTATGCAATCCTTCTGTCTGACGTGGTAGGCACTGGAGACAACCGTTTTTGACCAATTCGCTTAGCAAGTTGCTGGGTATCACTGGGTCCCAGTTGGTCATGGGATAGCGAAATCAGGCCATCGAAATCTACCCCCCACAAGTGGTAGAAAGCAATATAGATCAATAAAGCTTGCAGCAAATTTGATTGCGCACATATACACAGAAGGAAGTATGCGGCCTTCACTGGAGGCGAAAAAATGTATGCTTCGATTTGATAGCAACCAGATTGTGCTCCGGCTTCCGACCTTGTGGACACATATCCATTTCTCCCACAAAATACAAGATTGATCTGGTCCGAGTGTGGCTCGACCTAAATTTTTAAATGGCTAGTTATGAATATGCAAATTTTATTTTCGAATACCACGATGATCCCAAAATATTTATAAGCCTGGCAGCCCTATGAATTTGCAAATCGTACTCTGACGTCGATTGGGCTAAGGCCAAATGCCATGCCTAATGTGAAATGGTCAAATTGAATTTCGGTTGGGATTGAGGGAAAGAAAAATTGGCAAAGGAGTAAATAATAGGAATGGGATGAGAGAGTGGAAGGTTGGAGTCAGTCAGTCGCTCATGACTGTGAGTGAGAGCATTACATTAGAGATATATCATATCGTAATAACATTTTTTTCCTATATTATTTACTTGAGAAGATAAGATCCGAAGGATGAGATGGTTGGATGGAGAGAGAGCAGAGCGGATATGAGAATACCGATGCGATGTCATACTATTTGTTGCACTACATTTGAGTAGATTCTGGTATTTGGAGTTTTTTGGTGTTTTGTGGAGGACGGACGGACGTTGCGTTGCGTTAGGTTGAAAATGGAAGAAGAACAATCCCATAAGCTATCCGAACAATAAAGCTCGTCCTTTTCACCTTTCCCTGCTCCTTTGCTTTGTCCTTTCTCTGACAGCATAATTTCTCTCTCAATCACATCTGCTTGAACCTTTTAATTTTTATGTGCTTCACATAAATTCCTAGTTACGACCTTCCATGGGAGAAACTGACTTTCATTCTTTATTTCTCTCCTCCGACTATCTTCCTCCTACGTACGTTACGTTCTACATGCATGAACCAACCAACCAACCAACCACTCTACCAAATTTCCACATCTTCCATTTAATCATCTCTCCCGCAGCCTTCTCCAAAGTGAATTGCTTTCCGTCTAGTAGTATGTGTGTGCTTTTTAATAAAGATTCTCCTCTCGCAATTTAACTGTCACTCTGGGCACGCACCCATGCATGTCTGTTCTTTTATTGCAATGCAATATACTCCGACCATATAAATGGCTTCCGATTAATTAATCCACTTACCAATATGATTGTCTCTCGTCGCCAGAGTGCTGCTGAGCAATTCCTGAGATTGACGCAGCTAATGTGGTATTTTGAATTCGAATTCGTACAAACCCAATCGTCTTGCATGGGGCCCCGAGAGTTATCCATAAAACTTTGCTGAGATGTCCCGCAATTCTTCCCGAACCGAATGACTAATATATTTGGAATAGGATGAGAAGTGACGGCAAGCTAGATTTCTCAACTTGGTTCGTAAATTCCTCAGGAAATCAAATATTATTCTTTGGTTGTTCTCTGGAAGGAATCTGTGTAGAAGAAAGTCATCCCCACACAGGGAAAGAGACGCAGGACACACAGTAAAACCAATTATAAGGGGGGAGGGATGTCAAACAGACTAGAAAAGATTGACACAGTGATACTTTTGACAGATGTAGTGTTTCCAGCGGCGAACGAGAGGAGTTGGTGGTAGTACACGGGTGATTTGTCGAGGGAAGCTTGTGCTGGTATCATCCTTATTCGTCGTTTTAACCCAAAAAACCTGGGAAAAAGGAAACGCAAAAGAAGAAGGAAAAGAAAAAGAAGAACTAGGAGAAAGGGATAAAAAAGAAGCTTGGAGCCTAGAAAAAAGATAGGAAGACATGTATTGCAAGGACTACGAAGTACGAAGCTATTCCCCGAGTCAAATCTCATAAAGGAAATCTGGAGAGCGATTGTGAAAAGGAGAGTTGGAATGAAGTGGCGATATCAAAGACGTGGAATGGTATATGGCTTCCCACCGCCACCACCGCCACTCCCGGCTCAAGAAAAAGCAACTTTCGAGGAGCAAAAGAATCCACCTTGTTCATGAATGAATGCTCTTCTTCAAGTACTTCAATCCAACGAATTCCCAACTCTCTCTCTCTGTGTGTCTACTCCAGATAGGTGACACACAATTTTTGTTATTTCTTCCTAACCTACACACACTACTCGAGGAGAGTCGAAACATTTAGGAAATATTATATTAAACACAACTCCAGTCCTTGTATCCGTTTCAGTTAACTTCACCCACTCTTTTTGCTTACTCCAATGCTTTAGGCAAGAACCGAATTCACTTTGACTGGCCCGATTCTCTCTCTCTCACCCGATTCACTTCATTTGACCCTACATTCAATTTTTTAATAACTGCTTGCCGTCTTGAAGTCTGAGTCAACTATGAACCGGCTGAAGCGTGGAATCTCCCAAGCAAATCAAATTGCAAATAGAGGTGAAATGCACCAATTCTTGAATATTAAAAAATTTGCAAATTTCTGTGAAATTTTGGACTTAGAAAATAAAACTCTTCGAGCTTTAGTGCAAGATATCCGTTTCTCCAGGCCAATCGCTGCAAAAATTAAACACTCGCCCAATTTTTCTACGCCATGGACTAAAGACTGGAGACTAGAAACGTCGTTAGTTGAAACAATTTTCTAATCTGTCACGTCCACTTTTCTAATTATTCCGTGGTTAATTTAATTGGAATATCTCAGAATCACAGGGCTAAAGAAAGTGGAGACTTTCGCTAGTAAAATTCTACCCTGTAAAATTATGTCTTGCTCAAAGCAATGCATGCCAGCCACAAGTTTCAATAGGAATGAAAAAAAGAGCAACCCCACAATATTCACTTGGCAATAGAAACTTGAGAGCTCAGATCTGCCTCTCTGCCAAAATCTAGTTACAGATTAAAGCCTGAATGGTAAAGTAAACTCAAAATCCTTTCCATGAGAATCAAAAGATAGAATTTGCCTTGAGTATTTACTATTCCACAGAAATTGAACTTTTGAAGGATGAAGAAAAGTTAGACATGAAATTGACTGACTGCGGAATTCAAAGACTTAAGGGATTTTGTAGTCAAAACTTTCCAACCGTACTCTAGGCTAGGATTGTATAAATACTTCCTTGGGGGCAGAAAGGAAGAAGGACAAACTTTTCAACAATGATCCAAGATGCAATACAATCTCTTGCACTCACTCAGCCGCATCCATCCTTCCTTTCAACTTTGACTCCTTTTCCGAACAGTGTGGAAATGATACAATTTAAATTGTTTAACTTTAACTATGAACCAACGGCATAGGCCCGATTCCTGAATATCTTCTGTCGCTGTCGCTGCAGTCTTTCGGTTAGTCTCGATTAAACGATTGACGATTTATTGTTGCACAATTTGGCTTTGATTGAGATGAAGTATAATAATTGATTAGAAGTGAGCCAAGTCTTATAAAGTTCAAGTGAGTGTTCATGGTTTGAGTTTTTTCTCTGGCCAAGAGTGGCATGCGAAAGAGAGAGAAAGCCTTGGTTGGTAAACCTTTCCGCAACGTTAATAAGGATCTGACAAAATTGTCTTGGTTGAGGGAAATTGTCTTTTGGATGAAAAATGTCATCTGAGGGACGTGGGTAATACATTCTGGTCGGGGTTCTCCATCTTCTCTTGTCTTCTCAACATTTTGTCATCGAATCTCGTCAGCCCATGAATTTTCTGTCATCGGGAGAGGACGTGAACACTTCTCAAGTGAAAACTTGGCATAGACTTGGCTGAATTCCTAGTCCCTCTTGGTCTTTTCGGAGAATTCGGTTGTTCGGGTTGTTTGGGAAGCAGGTATTCTTATGTCATAGCTGTGGAGCCGTAACCAACCATATCGGTGTCCTCATGAATATTATGTTCTGTTCTCTCATTTTCTTCCTTCTTTTCCTTCCCGTATATCCCTGTGCACTGTCTGGATTACATTAATAACATACATCATCCACTCGTTTCACTTTCCCTCACAAGAACCGACTATCTTTTCTCACCAGTCTACCATTTCCTCTTACCTTCTTGAGAAACTTGTCAAAGACCAAAACCCGCTTCACTTCCTTCAAAGAAATCACTCATTCCAAACCCCCCTCCCACCCCTTTTCACAACATTCACGCCTCAACTTCTCAACCAATTCACTCATAAAAAAATAAACACACGATCTACAAGACACCAGACCACTATGAGCAACAATTTCATTTTGGTAACCAACACTTACTCAACGAAGTGCTAAAGGAAAGCACTACTTGAGCAGTCATGACAATAATTTCTTTCATTCGTAAGATAAATGCAAAGATAAATCATGTAGGAGATCTCGTAACTGGTGTAGCGAAAGCAAATTCTGATCTTCTTCCTTAACGTAGCTTAAGTGTGCATTCGCAACAATCACAAAATTAGAAATTATCATGAAGAAATGCTTCCCAGCAGAATTGGCAAGGAGATATAACGTTGGATATGTGGAAGTAATTTGTCCTCTGAACACGTACGAGTGGTATTTGCAAACAATATCCATCATATTATTATTGAATTTAGTGCATGTATGTATTCAATTTGAAGGAATTAAAGCAAGTTGACGGGAAGAGTAGTGCAATTAAGCAGGTGAAAGCTAGATGGTTCGGGGGGATACTTGGGAAATGTAAGCCGTCAACTTCCGGGCAGAAAATCTTGGTTATTAAAAGGAGGATAACATCTGAACACGTCGGGGCCGAGTACGTACTTACAATTTGGACGTGAATGCACATGGAGAGAGTTAGTTGTGTTTCCACATGACATGCAGCAGAGTCGTGTGTATTTTGCGTTAGCACTTGAAGTACTCTGGTATTAGGGATCGGAAGGAGGAAAAGGACGGACTCATTATTTCTCGATGAATCTGCTCTCGTGTCTGCTCAAGAGTTGAGTAATCAGCAGAGTAATCCGCTCAAAATCTCTTTGAATTATTTACCGGGATGAAACTGAAATCATAGAAGTAGGTATATCTTCGGTTGCAAGCAGAAGTGCAGTCGTCGTCGTCGTCGAGGAAGTGAAGTGTTGTGGATGGAAGTGTAAGCAAGGAAGGGACGCTTGCCTGCCTCACTCACAACTCACTCGTTCGTTTCGTAGTATTTTGTCTGGGGTATTT
Organism: Hymenaphorura dentifera; assembly: GCA_034699705.1. Classification (NCBI taxonomy): domain Eukaryota; kingdom Metazoa; phylum Arthropoda; class Collembola; order Poduromorpha; family Onychiuridae; genus Hymenaphorura; species Hymenaphorura dentifera. The sequence continues at coordinate 18,950 of JAQGCM010000293.1, read as the reverse complement.
GTATGAATTGAATCGGTGAAATCGGTGAAAAGGCTTAGATGAGTCGGAGACCCACAAAACCCCTCCTTCAACTCTTCTCAATCCATTTAGGGTTTGATCAACTCTCGTTTGTACTCCCATACTCTGGTCGACTGTCTCTTTCTCCAGGCAAGTCGTCTCATCCGGACTTTCTCCAAGGATTAATACCTAGCATTCTACATGCACTCCCACATATGGAATCCTCAGCCACTACAACTACTATTGCATCCTCACCCAACTCAAACAACCATTGTACGTACCATACCAATGTGCCATGCCATACTCTAGCGACAGCGAACAGATAAGAATACAATATTAAATGAAAATTATCAAAATCGATTCAAATCGCTTCTCGTTTGCTCTTTCCCCAAGGGCCCACTTTTGTTATTAGTAATTTATAAGTGCTTTCTCTGGAATTACAGCAATAGCAGACGTCTAGAGCTTCGACCAACCCAGCCACGAGCACCAAGTGTGTGTAGGGCGATGCTGGAAGCCTCAAGTCGATGCGATGAGAAAACTTAATCCGAGATTTGAAATTCTAGCAAAATTTTTTTTTGTTTAGAATAGAATTCCTATCCGATTCCAAATCTTGAGCCGCCGCACATGTTATTGAAAGGCTCCCAGGGTTGAATTATGTATATTTTTTATTAAAATATTTTCCAGACGCTTTCCATTGAAGCAAATTAATCCTTCGACCTTCTGCACGAGACACGCGACGATGCTGAGTGCAATTCAAGTTTAATCTTGATTTCACATTTGAAGATCAGCAGACCCCTTTGCGCCTATGACCTAGCCGTTCCCTTTCTCCCTTAAATATATTTAAACCACTTGCACTGTGCAATAATTCCTTCTTTGGCCCACGCCTATATTAATTGGAGACTTGTTTTCATTCCCTTTAACTGTCTTGACAATTTGCCAGACAAGGAAAAAGACCTTTCTATAACTCACTCTGCTTTCTCTTCGGCCCGAGCTTTCACTTGAATCCCCAATTCGTCCCTTCGAGCGAGCAAGCACCGAGGTGATGTCCACAGAGGTTGACAATAGTAGGCTTCCAAGTCTATGCTCACTAAATGTTCGGATCGGTCAGTTGGTCGGTCCTGGTCTTTCTGGAGAGTTGAAACGTTCTCTTTTTTTTTCCAAAGAGTCGCACTCAAGGAGCCTCATTATTTACTCCTCAAGTGGTTTTACCATCCGCCTATACGGTAGTGAGTGAAAAGATCTCGGGAAAGTAATCACCGGTCGGTGACTAATTCTGGATGGACAAATTCAGGAGCGGAGGATGGATCTTTATGTTCTATGTTCACCGTTTGCTTTTGGTGAAATAGTCGAGCAAATTGTGTGAATTTGGGGGGTTGGACTGTTGGGTTTGAAACTGAGACTCATCAAGGGAAATCTGTGATTCCTCTGGGATTGGCCCCATAATATATGAAGTTTTCTCCAGTCTCGATGTATTTGTGTTTCCTCTCTTTCCACCCGTCGCTCGCTCTCTGTTGTTCCATTGTACTCCCATGCATAATACATTCACAAACTTAACTCAATTCGTTCTTCACGGATTTTATAGTGTTTTAGTCCGCTGGTTTTCTACTTCCCGAGGTAAAATGCTCTAATAAATGGCTCTCCGAGCCCCAGATTTCAGATGGGAGACACTAACAGCTTAGCTTTCTCCATTCAATCCAACCCTCGTCCCTGCCTGCTTGCCTTGCCTGCTCCTGCTCAGCCAGGGCGATTACATGCTTTAGGGTATGCCAAGGTTTTACAAGTTTTTATTATAAATTGAATGAATTAACTTAATAGTGGATGAGCTAATTGATAATTCTTTAGCCCCACTCTTATGTATGTAGGCTGCCCCTGCTGCCGTGTGGATGTAACAAAATGTACAAAAGTGCAGTAATGCCTGGGATTTCTGTTCCAGTCTCCGGCCGTCCCATCGCCCGTGATTTATAAATTGGGTAGGATTAATAAAATAATTGTATATTTGACAGATGTCCGGAGGACACTTGCCCCTCCAAAGCGGCGTTTGAGTCAGACTCACCCTCTCTGCCCATCCTAATTGGAAGGGGTGAATTATTCTCGTGTTGGAAATACCGTAAACTAATTATCTAAAGCGTTTTAACCACACTCCTCTGAATGAAACAAATTACTTTTCTTTCCAAAGCTTTTAATTAACTAATAACGCCTCTGTTCATGGAATTCTGCGTGAAAGCAGGCACAGTTTTTTTAAAACTATTTTTAAAAATCTACTGAGATCTGTTCTCTGCTCATCTGGTTTAGAGCAACAAAATCCAATGTTTGTCATTAAAAATTCATTATAAATTGTACGTTGAGAGACGTGGTGGTGGTTCTCATACAGATCTGAGGAACGCACCACGGAGAGAAGGTAAGGCGGACGACAAAGGAGTTGAATTATAAACTGAAGAGGATCTATGTTTCCTTCGTGGTTGTGCGCCATGTGTACAAAAGAAGACTTTGATGATGATCTCTTAAGATTACTCTACTTCTCTTCCCTCTCAATCCCTCACATCATCTTAAATTAAATTCACTCTATCGCCATTCAAATCCACAAGGAGAGCACCACTCCCCAGCAACTACAATCTAAAGGGGATGACAGGAAGTTCTTCTGTGTGTGCTCTGAGCCAAGCCACGGAACTAAATGGGATGATAAAGATAGGACGAAGGGTGGGATTTAAAGTAAATGAAGAGGATGAGAAACCATGGCTTTCAAGATCCAGACTCAACACTCAAGTTTGGATTCAAATTCAATTGAACTGGAAGACGTTGACATGGGCTTGGCGGCGGCAGTGACGGAAGAGAGACGGAAGTACGCCTAAGCAGTGGTGACGACCGTCTCGTGAACTGATGAGGGTCTTGACAGCCCCAGATGATCGTAATGATTCCGCATCATCACCAAGCCTCAGCCTCAAATCCTCAATTTACATAAGAGCACTTTGCACATAACTATTTAATCATGCTGGCTTTTTTAGATGGTTGGCTCTTCACGCAACTTGATGTTTTCATACAATAAGTCCAGAAAATGTAAACTGAGCGGTTGACACGTTAAATTTTGGAAAACCTAAAAATGTTTGAAAATAAGCTCTGAATCTGAAAAGTCAAGATCTGATAAATATTCCAGGAAAGTAAAAATGAGTAGACCGAGACTACTTGGACTTGAACAAGTGAGTTGAGAAGACATCCTCTCCTCGGAGCAGTTAGTTTATTTAATGATTTGCATTTTGTGCATTGCAACGATAGCAGAGTACTGCTACTGCTCGCTCAAAGCTTATGTTTTTGGGTGAGCTTCGTTGAACTGTTCACAATTCTAAAGTCAGCGTATGTATAATCCTCGGAAAATCCGGTTTTCAAAATGAGTTTACGTGCTAGGAATAGGAATAGAGAAGCTTTCATTCATTCATCTTCGATGAGACAACCGAGGGTAGTCAAACCGAAATTCGGGGCGAAGCATTTCTTTTTTGTTCTGAAGTGTATGAATATGGAATCAGACGTCAAACACAATGCAACTTCATTTTCCATTCCTTTCCTGCCTTCACTGCCGACTGCCACTGCCACTACTGCCTTCCAACTATCCAGGTCAAGACACATACATGTACATGTCCTGTTTTTTATCCTCTGCCAAATCTACTTAATATATACAATTCATTGAATCTTAATTCGCTTTTAGTCCTCTGGGATTTGGATCTCTTTTTAATTGCATTGCATTCAGATCTCGAATCTCCAAACATAACATACATTATGCATGAATCCAGCTCATGCTCAATTTTTCTATCACGTTCCGTGTCATCCAGCTAGCAGTGTTTTTTTCTGTGTGCAACAGAGGCGTCTTCACACTTTGATTGAGGTTAGAATAAAACTAGACGAAACTGGAAACGTATTTGGCAGTTTTTGTTCTTTTCAAAACCCAAGAGAATCTCCGTAGGAAATTTTGTGAGCTGTCTCGTTGATTACAAACGGAATACATACAAGCAATACGTGTTTCGAAGGTGGAGCTGTGCTAGTGCTACGTGCAACCTGCACTCTCCCAAGTAATCCAATCTAATACAAACAATCCGTTTCAATTTCAACGAATCACTCTTTGTGAGTGAGTCTATGAACTAAATGTTGACTCGTCAGAAGAGCACGTTTGAAGTGCTCTGGATTTCTAATGAATTCCATTTCATTAAGTATTATGCACGAGAAGAATAATACGGAGCAATAAATAAGAGTTGAGTCATGTAAGGTCGGTCGGGTATGTCCTGCCCTGAGAAGACACAAATTTCTTTATCTTGGGTAGGACGGACGACGACGACGGTTGTTTTAACCCTGGCTAGCAGGCTTCAAGTGAAATGCATAATTTTTAGACATTTCTGCCTAGTCGTAATTGACTTTGATGAGCAATAAAACTCTGGGAACTCTTCCTGCCCGATTTGACGAGCACGGAGGGAATTATACATTATTTGGAGTCAAGTCACAACTGAAACGATCCATCGTAAACTTCCCGACTCTCCATAATATTGGAATCCATCCATAATGTTCCTTTCTCTTCTCTCATTTCAAAGTTGGCCTGGCCTGGCCCAGAGTCCTTTTCCTAACCATGAACTTATGGTGGACATTTCCTTTCTCCATGCAGTGCTGCTCCCGGCATACGTACATCCAACGTGCGTTGTCCATGTATATTTCTCACTTTCACAAAACATATTCAATGATTATTCCCTTTCCCCGCTTGCCTGTGCTTTCCTTGCCTGGAATACATTTCCTTTCATGTCACTCAAACTGTGACTTTCTTAGAGATTTAATGTATGGCTTTCAAAACCACACTGAGGAAGAGTCCTTGTCACAACAAAACTACGACTACGACTCTCAACTTCAATTCAACTCCCGTCCACCGCACTACAGTCAACTGTTGTGAGTAGCAATCTGTGCTCACACAAAGATTCCCTGGAATTGACATATTTCAGATTTCAGACGTCCTTTATGCAAAGGCACCCCACAATCTTTAGTACTTACACACCGAGATACGCAAGGTTCTGTTCCCTTCGGGTTGGCATAAATTAAAAAAAATGACGTTGGGAGTGAAATGTTATTGGCCACTGCTTGATACAAGGGTGAGATTTTGATCCTGGAATTCTTTAAGCCACCTCAGGCTTAGGAGATTGCAAAATATGCATTTTCTTTAGGTCTTAAGATTCATGCGAAAGCATAAAATTACGAGCTTAGGAGGACCTCTGCTGCTGAAAACGTTCGGTTGTTCTAAAATCGAAAATCGAGTCTGTGCTAAGCTCAGACATTATTGTTAGAACGAATTTTAACAATATTTCAAGAAAAAATATCCACATTTGCAGAACATTTGAAAAAGTTGCATTGGATCAAGTTGCATTGGATTTTAATTCCAGACTATAAGTAATTTAGACTCATTAATTGCTCGCCTCATTAGACCGAGGAATTTGTGCACAAATTGTAGCTGTATGTCTTTGACGTGGACGCTGTTGGTTGAGAACCAGAGGACAATTCATGCAGCCGTTCTAATAATAGTAAAGCGCTCCTCCACAGCAGCCTATCCCCAATTGTTCTCCGTCATCTGGTATTGACTCACGAGGTTCACACGCAAAGTGTTCCCTCTTCTTACCTCGTCCGGTCCAAACCGGACTACCTTTTTTATAGACAATTTGGGAAATCAAAGTTTCCCTCTTTTTCGCAACTTCAAGACTTCAATCCCGTTATCTTTTTATATTCGTAGATCCTAGTTGACCATGTTTTCAAATTGGCAAAAATTAGAATATTTGGTTGACTTGAAAGGTTCTGTCTGGTCCTGCACTGCACGACGTCGGGTGCCGGGGGACAAGACTAACACTTTGGCTCTTTACCTCGTGAGTCCCAGCTAGTCGTAGTCGTAGTTATAGCAGAGCTGAGCTGACTGAACCATGCAGTCGTTGGTTGTTAATTATAGAGAACAACAAACGGGCAAACTAGGGTAGAAATCTGCCAAAGAAAGAAGAGCCCGTGCCACTCTAATAATGGAGTTGTCATTAACGAGGCTGGCAGGAAGGAAGGAAGGCCGACGATATGAAATCACTCCAGAAAGAGAAATCATGCTCTCTCCACGTCTCCGCCGTGACTTTTACTATGACGAATAACTACATTTATGACGACACCCTTTATACTCAACTTAAATTTTTATTGCTAACCTCTACTACCAGTGCTGAAATGGCAATTTATTTTTCCTGCCTTTACTTGAAAAGCATATGTATGTAGGTACATACGTCAAATCATGGATTCTTGCTTTTCCAACTCACAAATTTGACGAGTATCTAGTGTCTACACTTGCTTTTTTTTCTTTTAAATTACTTTCATCAAGTCCCAAGAGAAATGCCACACTTTTACTTGAGAATACAATGCATGTTCGGGATAGTTTGATTTGGATAATCAAAGCCGCTATTGTATTCCACCTTTCGCAATCGTACGGTACTACGTGATAGGATTTTCGCTTCCTCTTTTTCAGCAGAGAAGCTGTTTTAATCTAGATCAAATATAAGACGAGCAAGTCTTTCATGGAATTGCTTGAAAGCTACTTAACTAAACTCAAATCTTTGAGCTCAACAGGTAGTAGTAGGCAACAGTTTCGTTTCTGGAGAACTGAACATGGAGAGAAATGTTCAATCTGGCTTTAGTTTGGACTATTTCACTAAACGAAACGAAAAAAATCGAGAACTAATTAAATTTATGAATTCTACTAAAAAATGCTGTGAAGGTAATTAATTACATTCATCATGATGTTAGACTTCAAGAAAGCAGAATGAAATCCTCCATATTCGTGACCGTCGCAAAATTGGGTTGCATCAAATTTTAGTGTTTCGTTTCGTTTTCTATTTTGGGAAAGGACTTTCTAATCTCTACGCACAGCAAGGTTTTAGCAGTTTGTTTCAGCAATGAACGAAGATGACGTGTGTACGAGTTTGTCGAGTATGTAAAGACAAACATGAATTCAATAATTCAACTATTCTTTTCGTAGCTTGTACGTGTACGCCCTCGGTCCAATTCTTTAGTATCGGTCATTGGAGTTTGGACAAAAGCTTTGGCGTATAGAAAAAGAAAGTTGGGTGGAATGGGGATGAGGATAAAGGGAAGGAAATGACGTTCCAAACAAGGCATTAATGTTTAAAAAGTAAATAAACCTTTTTTGTTCTGTTCAAACTACTCTTGTAACTTTTGAGGTGGAAATTAAACGAGTAAGCCACAGCCTCAGCCGGAAGGGAAATGCTCCCTCCCTTCCAAAAGAAAAACAGAAGATCGAGTGAAAGAAAACTTTTTTCGAATTTCACATTTACTTCTCCAGCCCTTTCCCCCTTTTCCCTTGGTGACTCCATTCCTCTACGTCTCTCAGTCAGTCACATAAATTTTGCATTGGTCAACTGCAGCTTCTCTTCTCAGGACAAGTACAAGTTTATGTATTGTCTCGTGAATGGTTTTACAGAGTCGTGGTCGTGGCGGCTGCTTTTGTAGTTGTAGAGAGTGCAGTGCAGTGACGGAACAATGATTTTCAGAGGTCAACCTAGAATAATTCGTGACCAGGCAGCCAAGAGTGTACGGCTGACATTGTCGGACCGACATAAAATATATTCCGTTCTGCTCACTCTAAATTCCCAAGTGCATACCCAAACCATCAACTTGTTAAACATATCTGGGGCTGAAATCATTTCCTAAATTAAATATGCTTCCAAATGGTTCAAGCCCTTGTCCGCTGTCTTGTGGCTCTTGGGCCAAGTCAACAAATAAATTGCTAAAACATGGGCACAGAGTTTCACTCAAACTGTAAATAATTTTCTGCTAAATTGTTAATGAAACACATTCTTGAAGAATCTACAGAGGAATGAACTCACTGTAAGTTCTCAATAAATAAATAATTTCATTTGGTGCATTTGTGACAAACTAGTCTTCAGAGCTGATCTCGTCACAGTTTGAAATTGACATTTACAGACACAGGGAGAAATTGCTAATGCTGCTGTCTTGTATGTACTGCTTTCTTGGAGCAACCATGTCCAGCATTTTATTGCTAGAATGCAAGACCTTGTAATACGGATGTTTCTCTTGTTAGTCTTGTAGTTGTAGTATTGTTCATGTAAACTTTTTTTGGAATTGCGGTTAGACCAACCCTCACGATTGGTTATCTTTCTCCTCAGAACGTCTCAATCCTTTGAAATATTCAGAGCAGAGCTGAGGCTGGGTGAAGCTTGAGAGAAAAGGAAATTGAGGAGATGAAGGGAAAAGAATTTTGTTACTGAGACGACACCTTCAAGGCGGATTATGCCTTTACCTTGGAATTGAATACTGATACAATGTGTGTAGAACTAGTAGTAGGCTTCCAAATAAAGGGCACTTTCACCCAGAGAAAGTGAGCAGCTAGTAGCGCAAAAAAAATCCCAACCAGCTGCCACACGCTCCTTCCAGCCACGTAGTATTGTAACCGGTTTATGCAAAATGCAGAATCTTATAAGGAAGAAGAAGCATGGATGAAGGAAGACATATATCTATGAGGAAGATAGAACAGAGGAGATCTAAATCCTTGTTCCAATAAATTGGGCCCAGCCTCTCCTTTCTCCTAATCTTTTATGAATACACACTCTATTGTTCCAAAGTCTTTGCATATTATACGCCATGCCAGCCACCACCGCCACGACGCGACGTTCGGTCGGTCGGTCGCACTCTCAAAATATTCTCCACCTTTCCCTTTCCTCAAACCCTTTACAAGAATTACACGTCTAGTCCTAGTCCTAGTCCCAAACTCATATAGATTTCCCTAGTTTTTGAAATAGAAAAGCAATAACAAGAATCCGTGCACCAAGTCGCACCGACTTGGTGAGTGTCTTCGTCCAAATCAAAAATGCAATATGTATACACATTTCAAAGAACTTTTGCATAGAACTCTTCAAATTTATTGCGAATTTAATACAACAGTACACAAAAATAAATATACAATCATTTAAATAATTCTCTGCTTTGACTCTCTGCGAGCGAGCTGTGCTGTTGAACTTAAACTAGTTCACTAACTAATTACTAATTTTTTCTTGATAGATTAAGACATAAATATAAAATATTTCCCCGGTTTCCTATTTTTGTCGCTATACGACATACTTCGTAGACCTCAATCAAATAAATACAAACTTGGAATGGCACACAAAATAAATCAGGCAAACTTCGAACACATTTCTACGCTTATGGAACTTAGGATTAGAAAGACATAAAAATAATTTAGAAATCAAAATGACCCAGCCACTTCTTTAATTACTACCCAAATCATGATTTACAGGTCCATCAGATTTTTATACATGAATGAAATTTAATCAAAGTGCTGCGTTATGGTTAGCTTTAGTTTAATAGAACACGAGGGACAGCGATAGTAGCGGATGAGCATGAATTAGCTTAGCCCGTTTAAATTCAGACTTGACTACGTAGTACACAATATGCTACGTTCATGATGTTGGTAAACTAATGCCGGTTGAAGTGTGTAATCATTACAAATGACTTTTCTGTCATAAAGTACCTGGTGGTGGTTTGGTTGGTGTGAGTGGGTCAGTCAGTCAGTCTCGCCTCGCTTATTAAATTGGTCCCCCGCAGCAAGTTACTCAGATAGACTGTTTGAATTTAGAATCATTGAATATCCAACCACGTCTGAGTGACGCCCGTCAACAAATTGACACAAAGGAGGGGGTATACTAAATTTATTCCATTCAAACATCCACATTGCAAAAATTGAAGAAAAAAAAGTGAGCACAAATTTCATTAACAGTACTTTTGCTTAGTACAAAAGAGAAGGATGTCCTTGCCTTAATCATAGTACCATTGGATTCTTGTAGGGATTTGGAAACTAACCCCTTGAGAACGTCGGGCGGTAACCCTAATGTTAGGCTGACTACAATGGGACAGAGAAATAGATGAAATTCTAGGCTGGGTGTAATGCACAGGTATTAAGTTCAATTGTATTCCTCCAGTCGAGTCCAAAGAGAATTTGTTGGGCCCATGGACTTTAGGATTTGCATTCGGAAGGAGTGGAACGCAAAAGGCTTAAGCACATATTTGGTTATTTACGAGGACAATTACTACATCAGATCTCGTTGTGGTCTGGGAATTTCGGATGATGAGTCCACCAAATATCACAAGGAATTTGTTCCCAATCCATGCAAAATGAGCTTAAGCCCTCATCTCTCTCGTCGTCCGTCACGATTCGTATTAAGTAAGGCTCCGTTACAGCTGCACATGTAAATGGAACACAAGCAAAAGATCATCATATTTTATCAAATAAAACTATGTATGTCTATGACCATGGAACAAAATTCCCCGAATCTCAGTCCTCACAAGGCATATCTTGGATGGGAACAATAAGGAGCCAAGAAAAATCGTCAAACAACCGTTCGCCCAAAAAATATTATATAGTTCAACTCAGGAATGCAAATTTTTATCATTCATCGTTAGCAAAAAATTAAGCCTGCTCGGCACAATATACTTTTTAAATATGACACATTATAAGAAATTTTTAAACTTCCAAAACTGAAACAATGAAGCCATGTTTATAGAATTTCTTCGAACGTTATGTAAGCGCATAATTGGAGTAATTGGGTGTAGCTCTAAGATGGGAAGTTAAATGTAATCAAAGTTATAAAAACAAATGGCTTACATATGACTTTGTCGTGTTTCTCGCCGTGTTCATGGTCGTGGCCATGTCCTCCCCCACCACCGCCGCCGCCACCTCCAAATGGAAACGGTACAACAACGACCGGTACAATTGGTATAGGAATCGGTATTGGGAGCGGAATTGGAATTGGTACAAATATAAGCTTAGGTTTGCTTGTGCAATTTCCTTTGTTTTTGTCCTTGTTCTTGAGGCCAAAAGGTTTGTATTGCAGCACTGGTTTTGGTTTAACTTTTGGTCGCCCGAACAGCCCGAAACCGTTGTTCACTAGTGGCTTATTTGGTTTAGGCTTAACTTTAATTTTTCCTGGTGCAAATAATGATGCACCTCCGCCCAGAATTGGTTTTGGTTTCACTACGATCGGTGGGACACCAATAGCACCCCCAGTGAAAGTTGGTTTTGGTTTCACTGCGATCGGGGGGACACCAAAAGCACCCCCAGTGAAAGTTGGTTTTGGTTTCACTTGAACTGGTGGGACTCCAAAAGCACCGCCAGTGAAAGTTGGTTTTGGTTTCACTTGGATGGGGGGTACTCCACCTCCGCCGGGTAGTCCTACTGGCTTATGATTAACTTGAATCGGAGGAATATATCCGGTTCCACCAGGCAGACCAGGTTTTGGCTTGAGATGAACATGAGGAAAGTAGCCAGCACCAGTGCCACCAGTACTGCTCGGCGGTTTATTTAATATTGGAGGTGTGAAGCCGGGTACATTTTGCACTGGTTTTGAAAAGATTGGTTTATGCCCCCAATGTCCACTTCCACCAGTAGGCTGGAGCTGCGGTGGATTCACATCTATTTGAGCTTGGGCTCCAGCCGAGGCAGACGCCGAAATAGGTTTCGATTTTGTATAAAAAGGTATTTTTATTCCGACGACTTTCTCTGCAATCCCATAGTGCGAATCCTTTCTACTTTTCAGGTAAGGATTGTCTCTCAGGTGAGGCAATTGATTTCCGTTGGGAATTGGATTTGAATAGGACATGAAGGTGGACTCACTGCCAGCCGCACGAAGTGGTTCTTCCCGATGCACGTACTTCCTAATTGGAAGCTCTGGATTTGGATTTTTCAATCCACTGGAACTGGAGCCTTGGTTCAAGTTAATTGGTTCATTCTCCTCAGCCCTGTAGTAGAGTTTGCTAGGGTTATTTGTCCATACATGTGATTTGTCAGATCCAATTTCCTCCCCTAACGTCCGCCGTTCCAATTTAACTGGATTCTGTGGTTCCCGTTCGACATAATAATTAGTTTGTGGAACAAAGGGTCGCCAGGTTTCAGAAGGCGGAGAAAGTTGCTCGCTGGGAATTTGTATCTCGGATGGACAAGAGATGAACTCCAAGAGTGAAGAATTTCTTACTCCTCCATTCTTTTGACAGAGCACATCGTCCCTTGAACGTGGTGGCTTTGGGCGACTCTGCTCAAAATAAAAGTATATTTCACTACAGTTATTCATAGAATAACGCAGAGAGTGTTTGACCAAATTTTGACTAAAGTACTTAAAAGTTGGAGAAATTGACAACATTTAATAAACTTGAAACAAAGTTTGCATACCACATGAATTCCAGCATAACTCCTGCTAATGGAGAAACCTCGATCCTTTGTACGTGCGGTTTTAACAGAGTTTGTAATAGAAATCTCATTGAAGCTAGGGCTTGTCACATCGGCTTTCATTTGGACGTCAAGTGGCGTCTCTCCGGGATACTTAACGCTCCTTCTTTTTCTGTGCCCATGATTGCACAAAGACCACTACCAAGTACCATGCAATGATGTTGAAACAAATTCACCATTTCATCGTAGTCTCAAACCAATGCATAAATATGAAAGGAAATTCTTTGGAAAGACTCGAAAGAGATATTCACATATTCTTCTTAGTCTTGGATATGAAATCGTAGCAAATCCACAAAGTGAATAAGAAATTGAATAGAACAAAAAAGTTGACCATTTGGAAGTAAGTAAAGTCTTACCTGAATTGCACAAAAGCCACGTTCCTTCCTAACACAAACGCCGTAGTTGAGATTATTCATGTTTGATTCCTCTCCCTCAAAGTAATTAAAACTTGTAATCCGCCCTACCTCACCGTAGAGATGCTGCTGGCATCCTGGGGGAGCTGTGATTGAATTTCAAAATAACTTTTGTTCAACTCATTGGCTATGCAATTATTTCAATTTCCATATCCCAAACCAAAACTACTACTATGGACTTTCTCTTCCAAACTTTCTTTTTGCAAAAAAGCGTAAAAGCAATCATTCCTTTGCACTTTTCGATTCCATTCATAGTTCATTAATTTCATCGACGTTAGTTAACCGCAAATCAGGATGTTGCCTGTTAATCATTAGAACTTTTGGCTGGCTCCGCTTACCCAACATGTTGGATGAACATTTTATCTTTGTTGTAAGAATCTTCCATCTTCCCCAAGGATTTCCAGACAGTAAGGAAATTTGCATAGTAATCTTTGGATCATAACCGACGGGTAGATATACTAAAAATAATAAAACCCATCACGTGTGCGTCGCTTTGTGAATCCAAATGAATGTTTTCCAATTATACCAAAATCATGGATAACCTCAGTATGCTTAATGTGTTGGTTTTACCGCACTGTCTTGAGGCAATAAACAAATACATTGTTTTCATTGAGTCTAAGTTTGAGTCGCAGAATCAAGTTTGCAATAAAAACTTGAGACGGCTAATTGGTCAAGTCTGTGGTTGAGTGCTGTACTCAAATGCACACAATAGTCTGCCTGTTGTGTCTCAAATGAAACGCAGAGATTTTGAATGAGAATGAAGTTTGCGAACAGTAGCGACAATTAAATTCTCCTCTCGTTGGCAGTCTCGAAACTTAAGAAACAATGAGAACTGACATTTATATTTCTGTATTTATGTATGTGTGCAGACTAGAAAAGATAAGTTTCTTTTGAAATGACTCATTTTGTTTTCTCTAGCTTCTGGGGATCTTCATTATTCAACTTATTCAAGGGAGCAATTAAAGAGGAAGATGAAAGTAGAAGAACTCGAACCTTTTCAGAATACAAACATTCACTTCCTACAGTTCCCAAAATTAGACCTCTCCTCTACACAAATGGGAAAGGCTAAAAACAAGGTTTTAGTTCAACAACGCTCTAAGAATTTTTAGGGAAACTCTAGTCGTGTATATTCCAAACCCTACTTTTATTAATTATTTCAGGATAATAGGAAAGGATGCGTGCCTAAGGCCCTCTTATGAAAACATTGCCATAAAGAAGCCAGAATTTGAAAATACAAGAAACAGTTTTGTTAATTGGACCTTTGAATTTTGGTTAGGATACGTTACGAATTTCAATCCTTCCGGCTCATAGTAAAAACACACCTGAATTGGAATACCAAGTTTAATTTTACCGGAGAAAATATTAGACTAACTTACGGTGGTGCCCGGTTAAGTCACCGCATAAAGGTGGCATGTGGAAATCCGTGCCGTGAATCGAAAACATGTCCTCTTCACAATATCCATGTTTGTTCGGACGAGCCAATTCTAAGACTTCAAAATCTATCCGAATCTGACAAATATCTTCAAGCTGAAAAAGTGAATAGATCATTTGTATCGAAAATTCGCATTCCTAGCCCCAATACTATTTTTAACATTGCAAAGTGTTTTTAAACTCAGAAGCACCTTCAGGATGGAATGAGGGCAGATTCCAAACTCGTGAATAGTGTCAGGAAACTCTGGATTGAGGAAATAAGTTCGATTGAAAGCCGTTGCCGAATCACAGGAGTATGAAACTGAACACACAAATATTTGGTTTTTAGTCAAATTTTAGTCAAATTTAGTCAAAATTTATCCATAGTTGTAATTGCTTAACAATAATGATGTTTAAAAAAAATCACAGCTAGAACTTTCTCCGCTTCCACATTAATTAGTTTTTTAATTTCAGACAAATGATAAGTTAATTTGAATCATTCCCAAACACGAAGGTTGAATGTGCAAGCCGCAGAGAACATTTTTCGAAATTGTTTGACAACAAACGGGAGAAAGGCGGAGAAAGTCGTACAAAGACCAAAATCCGGCAGAAATAGTTTTATGTGAAGATAGTAATGATAAAAGTGCTAAATCAATTAATGAACTCCACTTTTTGTTTACTAATAAGTCTGCCATGTCGAAGAAACCATACAATAACGCGCTGTGCCGAATAATTGCTTGTAGAAAAAAGAAAATGACTTACAAACGCAACAAACCCCGAAGCCAGCAGCACACATTCCATTTGGAGTTCCACCTTTTGAAATGCATTCTTTCCTGTGAGTACATGAGGCATTATTAGTGCAAAATAGAGAGAAGTGGAGTTAAATGGAATAATGGAATGGCTGGAGGAACAAGTGAAGGAATGAGAGCAATCCAGTCCACTACAGCCAGCATATTATTAAGGAAGGAATGCACGGGCTCTCTTCTCTCTGAACCAAAATAAAAACTTGGGATTTGAAAAAGGGGGAAAAGTCATTCATAATTCAGGATTAATTTGGAAACCCGTTTTTCATGTGCATCTCATGTGAAGTATTTGCTAGAAGCAAGCTTTGCTTGCTGCTCCATTCCAACCAGGACGTGTAATAAAAATGAGGAGAGCGCAACGAACCTGGAGTAACAAGTCCCTTGATCATAACCCGCTGTCCAGCATTTCTCATTCCAAAAAGAAATGACTGAGAAGAATGGTGCCACTGCTCATACATAAAATATAAACACATACTCAATCAATTTCATTTTGAGATTTCAATTCAAGGCTAGGAAACAAAGAATGAGAATTGGAGAAAGTAAAGACTTCGCTTAGTGCAAAATCGGGGAAAGCATCCGAGCCAATCAATTAAGTTTATCAAAGAAACGTTGAATTTTTTTTTGCTAGGATCAAAACAAGACTATATACTTTAAAGTTAATTGCATGGTGAATTAGAGTTTCAGAATATAAGGAAATTAGATAGCAAAATTCAAATTCATTTTTGGCACAATATGCCAAAAATTGTTTGCTTAAGCAAACATTCAAAAGTGACGAAAAAACTTATATTGCATCGATGCGAAGTATTGAGAGCAAAAAATAAACTCACATTTCCGAGCCAATTGTTCAACCCAAAATTGTTTCTTGGGATGAATTATAATTGAAGCCTTTCCTTCGCCAACAAAAGTGCTCGAGTTTGTAAAATCGATATGACCAATTCTTTTATCAATTACTTGATTTGAATCATTTTTGTTAGCAGCCCAATGTTCTAGTTGAAAGTCTGAATTTGTCAAAGAGGATGTCACAGTCACAGAAAACAATACACTTGAGTAAACGACAAGAGCCAACGACAAAGTAGTGACGAACTTCATAATTGGCAATTTCAGCACCTTGCTGGCAAAACTTTTAATTGAAACTAATTAGTACGCCTAACTAAACAGAACAAATTAAAAGTTTTCATTTGTTTTCTAGCAGACAACACTAATAGACTAAAGTCGGATGCAACAACTAACTTAATTTGAGATCCATGTATGAACGTTGATATGTCTGGAATTAAACTAAAAAGAAAACCTAAGTTTGAGGCACATTTTATATAAAGGATTAAAATATTAGGGGTAAAAGGTTGAGTGTGTGTGACTCCTAACTCCGGCAAGAGAAGATTTACAAAATATTTTGTACATGAGCCATAGGTAGGTCAGTCGTAGTCGTTTTGTCAGTTTGGTCATGAGCTTAATAAGGTCCACTCATTTAGGATTAACTTTGACTTTAGACTCATTCTCTGAATTATCTTCCGGGCACAGGCAAAACGTATTAAATTCGCAAACTTCATGTCATAAATTATTCCGGGTGTCAGTTCATGAAATCATCCTTGCACAGAAAGAACTCTCATGCTGTCACTCTCTACAATTCGGACGACTCGTACATGCACGCATAGCAAATCGTATTTTCAAAAACGGAACATTTGCAAACTTTTGAAACAACCAAATGAGGTTGTACAGTACACACTGTACACTTCATTGAAACTCAAATTCCGTCTGGAATTCACTACTTTGATTGAGATTGAATTACAAATCCCCAAATAGATTCCGCTATACTTCATTGCTGTGCAAGCATGCAACAGTCGAATCATATTCACTATTCCTTCATATAATTGCAACAGGACAACCGATTTTAAAAAAATCAGTCGTTACAGTTTGCAAACTCTTCAAAGCTTATTATAGAACAAAGAACAGTAAAAATATTTATTATGTGCCATTAATTACTTTCATCAGACTGTTCTATTTAAATGGTGAAAAAGGTAATGTCTTCAACTCTGATAATATTATACTTTGATATTTTGCGCTAGTTCCTTACAATCGGAAGTACGACTTTAAATCGTTAAGAAATTAAGGCAGATAGTTCATTTTCAAAGTATTATGTATATTCGGGTGCGAATATTGTGCAGCAGATTGGTGCAATAGACGTGAAATGAGTCTTGATCATTTCTAGTTGCTCCTATTAAATAAGATAAATAATTTCAGAATATGTACATTTTCGAACTAACTAAATCTTCATAAAATCACAAGCCATTTCTCATTTTTTAAATGCCTGCAACATTTCTTGAAACAAGATGTGAAATCAATCCCACTTAATGTCCAAACCACAATAATAATATCAGCCTAAAATTTTAAAAAGTTGAGGAGAAACTTATGTCAAGCCAATTTAGCCAATGAACGGAACTTTTAAATCACATTAATACAGCCGAGCTTATAAATTACTGCAGGAGGGCCGGAAGCCGGAACTGACTGGAAGTCTGTATCCGGCAGTAATCTTCGCACCTCCCACGGTTACAAAATAAAATACAGTCAAGTTGCAAAGCGTGAAATGTAGCGTGTGCAGTCCTCTGTAGTGTTTGCGTTGCATCCAGTTTACTATGGAATCATCATTCCCAGAAGTGAAGTTGCGGCTTCTCTTGTTGAATGTCGCTCGTACAGTCAGTTAACCCTTTCTTTCCAAGAAATTCGAATGCATAGTGTCGTCCTGTGTGATTCTGGGGAATGAAGAGATCAATTTTTTACTTCTAAAAACCTAAATAAATAATTATCACGTGATGCTTTTGTGTGTTTTTCGGTGGGCCCACCGCCCCGAACAATGTTGATGAATTTATGAAACCGTTTAAACCCTTTTTCAGGTTTCTGAAAGGGCTAGGAGCATTTAGGCAAAAATTCTTTGCTACGCGAGCCTTACATTGCCATACATTTCCGAATTACATTTTTGCATTGCTATTTGTAATGCAAAATTTCAAAAAGTTGTGAAGCAATCTCATTCCAAGCCCAAGTCCTATTCCCTATTGTATGTGTTTGAATTTGAAGCACTTGCACGTAAAGTATTGCATCTTCCACTTGCTTTGCGTTTTGCATTTGGATTGGGTTGTGTTTTTTTGTGTAATTCTCTCATGGCAAAAGAGTGGATAGATAGAGTAAATTTGGTGCAAGTAAAAAATTATAAAACTGACTCATTCACTCATTGCACAGGAACCAGCGAGGGAGTTAACGCAATTTTGTTGCTCATTCACTCACTCGTTCATCAGTAACATTTTTCTGCGGTTGTTGTTGAAGAGAATTCAAATCGAAATTTAATTTGGGATTTGGGTTATGGTCAGACTCAGCGATTGATTTTCAAACTAATTGCTATTGCTGTGATCAGTCGTTCGCGATTGTTGAACGCTCACATGCATTTCCTTTGACATTGAACTAACTGATTAGAAAGCAAAGGACAACAAAGCCCCGAAAAAGTTATGAAATCAAAATACAACTGGAAATTCAATTGTTCGAATTGGAACTCATAATACTTCGTTTTTGTGAGTGCTCAACTACTGTGGGAATCTGGAAATTGCACCGGAAAAGTGAGAGTGAGTTTAAACCACATTCAATTAAATACTAATTACGTATTTCCATTTCGATACTTCCAAAAATAGAAATTAAGCGATGCCAAAAACTATGTTGGAATAAAAGTGTTGCAGATGCAGAACTGCACTAACTTCAGAAGTGCGTACACAATCATTGTTATCAAGTCAGTCACTGCCTTTAAATTTGACTCATGTTTTCTGAACGATATCCGCTGCTAAGCTGGCAGTCTGTCAATTTGTAAATTGAATAGAGTCTGAAATTTAAAATGCCTTGTATACCATGTATAGCATCAGTTCGGCCGAATCGCATTATACTATCAGGGCTTTTAGTTTTTGGAGACTTTATGCTGATTGCTGAGAATTGTATTTGTATAAATAATGATAACACTGATAACCTATGAGTTCAACTTAACGGCATAGGACC